>CM061531.1:35792712-35876861 GCA_030545055.2 Neoaliturus tenellus | reverse complement strand
GGCCATCCAAAAACATTACCAGAACGGGGGATAGATCACTAAGTGGCATGTTAGTCCATTGCCACAGAGTGATCTATCCCCCGCTCTGTATTTCACATTCACGCACACATTCATACATACACACAAGTCCCAGTCCAAGTCTTTACCCACACACCTATCCACTCTCATCCTCACTATCATCACTGTCCAACAGGCTTTCACACTTCTTAATCAGTTTTTCCCATTTACTCCTGACATAAAGTAGCTCCCTGCGAGTATTCTCTAGCATTCTGTCCCTTTGCTCTATCACTTCGTCGTACCACTCGATGATGTTTGGTGGAGTCTGAGTTGATGCATCCGTCGTGGTTGGTTGAGACGCTCCGCTGCTCCGCAACTCCTTCCTCACAGGACCAAAGCCGGAGAATCGGACACGACTTCTTGACGAAGGCCCCGATCGGATTGGTCCAATGCTCGGGCTGGAGTTGGAGGCGACCGGGCCAGAGGTAGAGGCTGGGACGTTCATAGCAGACATGGTGGTGTTCAGCTTAACGGTGTAAAGCAGAATGAGAGGACGGTTGATCACCACTCCTATATATACCCATTTTTAGTGGTGGGGATAACACGGGGGGGGGGGGGGTTAAAAGAAATTTTGCTTAGTCTTCCCGGTCATCAGTTTTACATACCTTTAGCACACCCATTATTTTGGTTTCTTCAATAACTTTACACACCTCAAACACCCAAGCAAACAGCTCATCTATGTTGTTATAATTAATTTTTGTCCAGTGTTCATACTTATGAGTTTGGTTGTTTATAATACATAGATAAAATGTAGACCCGTCTTGTCTTATACAATACTCAACTTCCATTCTATGCTGGTTTAGCACTTCCCAAGCATTGTGTTGATCTATCAAGAAGTCACCACCTTTGTAATTGTACCGTGACATGTTTACCACGGAGCACAGAAACAGACTGAAGCAAATGAACGGCTCATACAAGCTTAGTAAGAGCGTTAGAGTGGAGGGTATCACGTGATACACAACATTAGTTGTAAGTAATTTATATGGGTCAAGGTCATTCAAACTTTGAAAAATTTTTACCTCCAAACACTTGTAGCAAGCTACAAGTGTTTGGAGGTAAGTTTTTATTTGTTAATGATTTATTTGTAACTTAGTCTTCACCCTCAAGGACACGGTTTGAGATTGTCCCAGTGACTTTACATCACCGCCAGGTTAAAGTATTATACAAGTCAAGTATTTTTTTTTTTTTTTTTATTAGTTGACTTGTATAATACCCCTCTCCCTTACTTTAAGAGGGTTAAGACTAAATTTGGAAAAATAATTTGGAAAAAGACTTTTTAAATATTGTCCAACACAGCCTAACAATTTTGTTTTTTTTTTTTTTTTGGTGGGCCCATGTCCTAGTCCATTTCCCACACGGTTTCACATCCTTTCCTTCGTATTAGATAGGCTTTAGGTATGAAAAATTCTCTTTGTACCATACGAGGTGGTACTTGCATTGTACAAAGGCGGCCTTCACCTTTTACAACGATTTTCTACTTTCTTATTACCTGCTCCATATGTCTGACCAATGAAATAGTATTTTTCATCAACCTTTAGCCTTCTAATATCCCGCGGTTGCGGATCCGTGGGGATGTCTGAACTTGAACGTTTTAGGCTTAATGTACAAAGTATAGGGTTTGAATTGCCGAAATTTGACTGTACTTTTGAGGTGTCGTTGGCAGCGATCCCCTTCTGCACAAGCAAGTTTCTGGCAACACAAAACGCCAAACTTACTAGACATCCAAGCGTAATCGCATTTCTTACCCTTGCCAGCAGGGGCTTTAACGCGTTTACGTTTCTGTGTTGGACTCTTTAGCGGAGTGTCTTGGAGCTTCTCTGAATTAGGCTGGCTAGAAGGGATGGGGTTGGAAGGAGGTAGAAGGGGCAAAGATTGTTCAAAGCGGGATGGAGCAAACAATTTTGGGCGGGGTAGGAGAGTCGTGTTAGGTCTATGGTGGGAAGATCAGGGGAGAAGATGGATTTACGGGGTGGTTTGGTTGGTGTAGGGTGGCATGGGGGATATAGGTGAGGGACATTGGGATGTAGTGTATGAGAGGATTTTCCCGGGTTCTGCTGTATGGGGTGATCCTCGATCTAGACGTCTCTTCAAAAGCCGCAGACTCCGATCCTGAGTCCGATAGCAGCGAGAGTGCTGGAGAGGCTACCGGGGACTCGACCTGACGACTTGACGAGTTCTCCTGACGATGGCTGTGCACCAGCCTCTTCCACTGTCGCCGGCAATGGCGACAGGCTGGGCATTGAGGCGGGCTGTGGTGGCGGCGGCGGCGGTGGCGGCATCGTCAGGCAGCTCAGGATGTTCGCAGTCATCAGGTATTCCAGGATCGAAGTCGAGGATGATGAGGGTCGAGACGCGTCGGTCGAGGTTGAAGTTGATGGGTAGTTTTTTAGCTTCAGACCCATTTTACCCATTGTAATAAATGAAAAGAATAGATGTAAAGAAAGAAGTGAACGTGTAAATCAAAAGTCTCAAGAGCGAGAGAGAGTACCTGTCCGTATGGAGCTTGGACCGGAATGAGAAGTGCGTGCGGCCCGGCCGCCTTATATCCCCACCGACCACGGGTGAGCCCCCACCCAAGGGTATAGGGTAGGGGTAGGGGTGGGGGCGGGGGTGTAGGGGTGGAGGTGTAGGGGGGGGGGGCGGAGGTGTATGGGGTGGAGGTGTAGGGGTGGAGGTGGTGAAGGGGGGCGTGGGGCGGGGGCGGGGGCGGGGGCGGGGGCGGGGGCGGAGGGCGGAGGTTGCAGTGTCAGTCTTTACTATATTTAGGTCGAGGTCACGTAAAACTTTGAAAAATAAAGCCCCACCTGGGGCATTTAGGTTGCCATCGCTATAGTCTCTAAAGAGACCCAACTATGGACAACTACAGACTTGTGTGTTAGTAATGCCTACCCATTAAAGTTTAAAAGACAAAGTACTTTAATATATATTACTGTGTTAATAAAAACCTTACTGTTAAAGATTTTGAAAACTTTCATATATTTAGGTCAAGGTCACAGAAAACTTTTAAAAAAATTAAGCCCCACACCCCCATAGGGGTGTGGGGCACTTGGGTTGTCATCGCTGTAGCCTCCGAAGAGACCCAACTATGACAACAGGGCAACATCCAATGTCGTGTTCCCTTCGCCACGCGAGACTTGTAAACATTTACTGCATTGTCTTTTCAATAGCTAACAAAAGTTCATTTACATAATTTTGAGTTTCCAGGAGGAAACAAACTGAGGACACCCTAATGGCTTACGTCCTCGGTCCGAGTGCAGAGGCCGCCGCAACCTTTTGCATGCCAGCGTACAAACGGACATACTCCCACAACCCCAGCCGCAACCTGTTGCATGCCTGAGAGGAGCCTAACAATACTTCAAAGTAACTATTACTCCGTAATCTTTAATATTTTTAATTTAGCAATGCAGTAAATTTTTTACAAGTCCTTTGTGGGTCAAGGCCACACGGACATTAAAAAATTTCGGCCCCCGTACATCCATGGCGAACCACGAATGTTCGGGGGCCTTGGGGACTAAAAAACACAAATAGCTAACAAAGATTTATTTACATAATTTTGAGTTTCCAGAAGGGAAACTAACTGAGGACACCCTAGTGGCTTACGTCCTCGTCCGAGTGCAGAGGCCGCCGCAACCTTTTGCATGCCAGCGTACAAACGGACATGCTCCCAAATGCCATCCGCAACCTTTTGCATGCCTGGCAGGAGCCTAACAATTATGAAAAGTGGCTTTACACTGGGGCCTACTCCCGTTCCCTGTCGTTACAATTTAATTTGAGCTGTGAAAAACGCTCAAGGGAAATGCTAAAACAAGCGTATACACTTTAGTTAAATATAACACACTTACAACACACAATTGAGCTCAACATGGTTAATGCTGGAACAAGCACATACACATTAAACACATGACAAACAAGGACAAACAAGACAGACAGGAGACATAGGGTACAAGTAAAACAATCTCATATAAAACACTTCCCAATACCCAAACGCAAGCGCAATATCTTAGAAATAATACAAGTCTTAAAGTTAGAGTAGACTTCGCTAAACAGTGAAGGCGCCTTTCAGTGTTTAGTGAGGCCTATGGCGGTCCGTCCCGATCGTTCACGTTCAACGCTCGGGAGCGGACTGCGAGCCGGCTGTGGCCGGGCCGCCTTATATCCCCACCGGTCTCCCCCGGCATGGGGCGGAGGTCCACCCCGGGGGCGGAGGTCCACCCCCGGGGGGGGGGGGCGGGGGGGGGGGGGGTCCGCCCCCCAAAAAACGGAGACGGGGGCGGAGGGGGGGGGGGGGTCCGCCCCCCAAAAAACGGAGACGGGGGCGGGGGGGGGGGGGTCCGCCCCCCAAAAAACGGAGACGGGGGCGGAGGGGGCGGGCGGGGGGGGGGGGTGTCCGCCCCCAAAAAACGGAGACGGGGGCGGAGGGGGCGGGGGGGGGGGTCCGCCCCCCAAAAAACGGAGACGGGGGCGGAGGGGGCGGGGGGCGGGGGGGGGGGGTCCGCCCCCCAAAAAAACGGAGACGGGGGCGAAGGGGGGGGGGGGGGTCCGCCCTCAGGGGTGGTTCAAGGTCACCGACTACACTTTTACTCTAAGTGTCTGGTTCGAGGTCACCCACTACACTTCTACTCTAAGTGTTCGCAATACCCCCACCCTAATCGAGTCCCTAAGCTACGTGACGGCGTTCAGCCAGTATGTCTCAGGCTTGCATGCGGTAAGCATCGCTGCTCTTCGACTCTGTTCATGTAAGTGTTTTACAAGTTTTTGCCTCAAGGTCGTTACACTTTAACTCTGGACTAACATGGCTTGGATTTTCTCTGATTTTACTCAAGGTCCCTACACTTAACTCTGGGGTGATATCGACTTGTAGTATTTCAGAGTTTTGACTCAAGGTCATCACACTTTAACTCTAGCACGTCGGTTATCGTACCAGAGGTGCTCAATAACCTATTTTGTAATGTTTAGGGTGGCGTTTGCACGCCACTTGGTATCGCCATGAGTGTCCAGTCCAAATTTTAAGTTAGATTAATTTTACTGTGATCTTTTCCATTTCAATTCGTTTTGCCAAAGAATAAGGTGTCGCTTTATAAAGTGGTATTTCTCTAAAGTTATAGGGGATTGCCAGGGATACAATTAGTTTATTTAGGAGACTCTTAATCTTGGAGTTTAAACGCAATTTCCACTTTGACTTTGCTTCCTCGGCTCTCACAGCCTATGCTGTACAGAAATGTTTCTTCTAGTGCCAACTCGGGCCAAGAGAACAGTGTGTTGACTGTAGGACAGCTCATGGTGAAGTGATGCGATACTCCAGCGTGCAACCTCACCTTCCCCCACCACTGTGACCTTCCCCCACTCCTGCTGTTTCCCCCACCTCTTTTCCCTTGACTCATGAGCTACAAGCAGTCTCTCAGTATTGTGCGGACTTTTGTGAGGAGAAGCCATGTCGCGGGACGCTTTAGGTAAGAAACTTAGCCGTGTTAAGACTTTATTAGTTGCTCACTGTCCACCACTCAAAGTTAAGAGGGTTTCGACTTTAGCTAAGTGGCGCAAACTGTTGCGCGGACACCCTAAGTTTTATACAAAACAGACTAATGTCAGTTTTACTGATGAAAGATTGTTTTAAAATATCTGATGAAATGACTTTTCACTTGCAAAATTCAGTTAGTTACTCCCATTCCTGACGGTTTAGAGTCTTAGTCTCTCAAGCCGATATACCTAGAGTACACAGAGCCTGACAGTCAGTCACTCGGTGGCTGTCGTGGGGTGCGCATCGGTGTCGGCGCTCCGTTGTTAAGTGTTCAAGGTCACAGTAACATAAAATTGCGGGCGTTGTACTGGTTCAAGGTCACCTGAGGGATAACCGATTGCCCATTTAGGCAGAGTCATGTCAGAAACTCGAGTTTAACTTGGCACTTTTGCCGTTTCTTGTCGAAAATTACGCTCCAAGTGGTCAAGGTCACGGGGACTCTGACTGAAACTCGGAGCGTAGTGCGAGAAACGGCAAAGTGCTAAAAAATTTTAAGTTTCTGCGTGACCTTGACCTTAGTGGCGTCGGTGACGTCGTTTTGGTGACGTAAGGGGTGATGACGTCATCAGCACGTCATTTCTGTGACGTCATGGGTGTGACGTCATCGAAATGACGTCATTAGTGATGACGTCATCGATTGCGTCATCGATGACGTCATCGATGACGTCATCGGTGAGGTCATTGACCTCGATGACGTCATCCCTCAGGTGACCTTGAACTGGGCCAGCGGCCGCAATTTTACACTACTATGATATGTTATCATTTGTAATAGATTTTTATAACTCTTTAAGTATAAAGTTATAGCAAAATATGTAATTTATTGCCTTATATGTAAAATATGTGTAAAATATGTAATTTATAAACCAAGAAAGAATAGAAACATGTGGCCAAGTCCTAAGGGTAATTGGATAGTCTTGTCCTTCTCACTGCCCTCGCTATTGAACTTACAGTCGGGGAGAGAGAAAATGTTTCCTCACAATACTTTATTGGCTTAGACGTACCAGTAAATCAGTTTCTTACAAAAAAAAGAAATACCCCCGTCGCAGACCTGCGTACTCAGCGAATTTCAATGGAATTTTGGTATATTTTCTATTTTCCCATAAAATCCATGGGATGAGAGTATGTAGGGTTTGCCGCCATATGGGTTTTGTTGGTAAATAGAAGTTAAACCCTAACCTAGTGATTGTACATACCAAATTTTATAAGTTTATGGTGTTCATTTTATTTTCCCCGATAAACCCCATAGCAGTGAGTACGTAGGTTTGCCGCCATATGGGTTTTTCTAAGCAAATATAAGTTAAACGCTTCATAATAAATGTACATACCAAATTTTATCAAGATATGTCAATAAATAAGCAAGATAGAAGGTTTTGTTGATTTCCCATAAAAATAACATGCGAAAACATAGTTTTTGGATTTTTGTCTCTATAACCATTTAAGGTAGGTAAAAAATTCAAAATACTAGATTATTTTTTTTTTAGCTCTTTTAAATGGTTTAAGTTAAAATTGTTGAATTTCATAAATAAAATTTTAAAAAGCCAAAAACCCATTTTTAACCCTTTTGAAACCCCATAAAACCCCGTTCCCATGGCCCGATCATTCTGGTTCGCGAACTCAACCTAGTAAATCCTGGCTTACACCCCTGCACCAAATTTCATCAAAATCGGAGGTTCCGTTCTAAAGTTATCGTGTTCACGGACACATACATATATATATATATATAATATATATATATATATATATATATATACATATATACATATATATCAATTTGAACGAACGGTGTTTTTGGCTTCTAGGGACCTCAAAACGAAAAAGTATCATGGTCCCGGGCTTAGGTCTTACCGTGACTACTACCGTAATAGCGTATTCCCTATAGGGGAATTCGCTAAAAAAAAGATTTTACATATATAAAATGGAGTTTTTGGATAAGGCGGTGTCGAAATGGTTAACGCGTCGGACTGGAAAATGGCAACAATGTCATGGGTTCGAATCTGCCCAATAAGTTTATCAGTAGCGTTGACCTGTACTGTATAACTGCTATCTTCTTACTTTGTGTCAAACTTTTCACAGATTTTGACTATATGTACACTTACATATGTACACTTACTTTCTCAGAGCATAGCCGTGTTTGAAACCGCTTAAAACGGACTGGTTTCTCTACCAAATATCGTTAGACCTAATACACAAATGCATTTGATTAGAAGACCATTGTGTACACTCATAATGTTTACAGTCTATGTTATGAAAAAGTAATGGGGAAAACGGTTATACTTTTCTAGAAGAAAATTTTTTAACTGAAGTGAAGAACTAACTTTCAATTCCATGTGCAAAAGATCAAAAGTCTAATTGAATTTTATCATACCTTAAATGGCTTTAGGAATGACAGGGGGGTGAATTTCTGAAAATCAATAGTAGATCGAATTGTTTTTGAGTTGTAATATTGTTGTTTAAAGACTTTCATAACTTTTATCTAAGATCGTTGCAATAAGTACCAATAATGATCCAACCAGTTACATTGTAAAGAGGTACGTTTTTAAATCAAACACAAAACCGTTGCATGATGAGCTCTTCACGATACAAGAGTCACATTACTACACAGGATCTAGACCATAGAGCAATTAGAGCTATGATTTGACGAAAGTATTTTTGTGATAGAAATACGCAATTCGGCTGATTGCTCCATTATGATTCATGTTTAAGTTTCTTACTGACCCATATTAGTGAGAACGACGACTAAGTCAAGCGAAAACGGATGTGCCTACGTTTTGGATAGACCTAACCTATGAATGATCTACTTTTGATCCTAAAGGATGGACCTAACCTATAAATGGTTGAGATGTTTATTACTTTAAATTTACGATGCTTTGAAAAATTACGTTGGTTCATGCGGGGGTGAGAACCAGCAGCCTCGAGTGAATTATTAAACATAGAACTGACCGACGAAGTTCTGTTCTTTAAGATTAAAGGGATCGACCAATTATATTTCCTGTTAAGTCAAGTGGCCGTTGCGGGAGCTACCTGAATACGGTTCGAAATATTACACAACCGTTCAGAAGGCGAGACAGCATACACAGTATTCGGTGTAAAACAATGTTGCCAAAGGAATGCCACTTGACAACAGCAGCAAGTGTGAGACCCAATACTCATTTAGATGATGACAAGGAGGGAAAAGATTTTGCTGTGGGATGTAGATTTTATTCATTGTCTTCATCCATAGCCGCGTGCCCAGCAGTTTCAGCACTAGATGCTGTCAGTATCAGGGGTCTCATGTGTAAAATTCCTCGTGCAGTGCTTCGCCCATTCCCATCTTTGCCTTTAAGTCCGATGAAAGTGAGAAAGAGGTTTTCAATAAAAGATAAAGACTTACAATATTGTCAAATTTGTTAAACTTTGATAAATTTTAGCTTAATATAGATTCAAAATATAAAAAAGTTAAAATGCGAATCAAATAGCCCAAGTCTTAATTTTTCATTTAAAATCTAACTTTTATCGGACTTAAAATAAAGGCACCAAATTTGAACGGGCGAAGCCCTCCATGACGTTCTGAGGGGAGCCCTTTCACCCCCTGTTAAAGACTAAATTACTTATTCCCTACTCTTAGCCAGTGCTACCTACATATTCATATCTTCACGTGGATGTCTTACTGGTCCTTTTTAGTTTCATCAGATGGATAAAGTGTCCTCTAATAAAGTCACTAATTAATATAATTATAATTTTTATATTCCAAGCATAAGATATTTAAGATACGGCATGTCTTAAAAAAAAAATTTCATGAAGAATCTATGAGTAGGATGTAAATTTCTACAGGGATTGTTGGCAATTATCCGGTGGAACGGTAAGCGATGGTTAAAGATCTTAAATTGTACAATGGATTTATTTATATTATTTTAGCACGAGGAATCAGTTAATTGCCGTATTATCAATTACTACGAGTACAAACGCGTACGAATTAAAACCAAATGGCACTGCATCTGTGTATTAATTAAGTCTAAATATAATTTGCTTATAAATCATGAAGAAAATAAAAAAGTATATTTTTATGTTAGAACAACTTTGTGTTTTATGTTATATTGAAATTACTTAAATAATTTAGATGGTAAGGTAATTAAGTTCTTATTAAAATAGTTATACTATTTATCAAAACTTTTTGTGTGAAAATTTTTATCTTTTAATAAGACACTAAAGAAAATGTTTGCTGAGCAGTGGAAATATTTTACTCTTCTCTGGAAAGATAATTTTTGCCGTTTAATAATGACATTTTTACAATAAAAGTTAATTTGTAAAAGTTTAATCATGAATTTTTTGTTAAAGGTTTCAGCAAAGGAACTGCCTTTTTACTAAAGGGAGAAAGAGCAAAGGTTCATCGTAATTCTTAGAAATGGCTCTAAGACTCCTAATGAACCAATTTCTCTGTTTTCATCAAACTTATTATTGCATACCTTACTTTTAATTTTATATGTATATTTTTAGTTGAAAATTGTTTTCGAAAATTGTTTTTTCGTTGAAATCGTTTTTAGTCGAAATTTTTTTTTTTTTTATTGCTAGGATACTTACTGTATTAAACTGATTATTTCATCAAGGTTTAGGTAGAAACCAGTCTATATGTTTAATAACAATTTTAATAAAATATATATAACAAATATTGGTCTACCTCTAATTTAAATCTTAAAATTTATTTGTATTATAATTGCTAAATTTTATTTTATTTGTTGAAGTATTGCTACTATTTTGAGAAGAATAGAATTGATTTTACGAATAAATATTTAATGGAATAATATATATTTTAGCAGATAAAAAAGTTTAAGTTTTGTTATCACACAGTCAGGGTGGTTAGTTGTACTTAATTTTACATAACCCTAATCATATTTGTAAAAACTGCCCAATTAAATTTCACAAAGTATTGTAATCATGGCTTATATGTAACTGAGGAAAAATATAATCGTTCAATTTCAATTATAATGGAATTAGTGATTGAGCTGTTTCGCTGACAGTGATTTATTTTACAATATTAAAAATAATTGGTGTTTATTGCTTATCTCCCTAAGGGCTCTTAAATATTTAAAAACCAGTATTCTCAATTCATACCACATAACACATTATTTACACTACATTACTCACACTCAAACTCAAACTGTAATTAAACAAACAAATGCAACAATTAAAACATATTAAGACATAATTTAAAATTCGACATTATATGAATGAATGTTAAAAGTAATATCGTTTGAAAAATTTTGCCATGTCTCATGTGTAGAATTTAAATAAGATTAAGCTATACATGGTCAGTGCATTTTTAATATTGTTTGATAATAAGCTACTGGGATTATCGTGTCAAACGCACAATCTTGCGTGGTATGTTATGGATTTTCATTTACTATTTATTGTATTATAATAGAAGTTATCGAGTTATTCTTAATGAAAAAATACATTTGAATGGTTCATACATAAGACCAAGTTTAAGGATTAAAGTTTCTTAACTTTTTTAATAGCAAAATATTTTCCTTGAATTAGGATAAATTGTAAAACGTGTGTGCTCGAAACGTATTTCTCAATTTTATGAAAGATTTTTATTATATTTAGAAGTATGTTATATAGAAATTAACATAGATGGTTCATATTATACAAATGTGGGGAGAAGAATAGGTGAAGAAAAAAACCGTTTAAAAACTTATTTTTAGTATCTACATCTGATGGGTGGATATGTATGAAAAGAACAGAAACTTTTAAATTTAAGAACAGTTTTTATACAATGAATGATTTTTAAATGTTATTTTATATGGATATAAACGGTTGGCCATACATTACTTATAATTATTTTGATAAATTAAATTTATAATAAATTTATAGTAGTATAACTTTAAACAAATGTTAAATTATTATAAATTTGATGAAAAAAACATTGAAATAAATCATTTTAATTTACAATAGCTTAGTTTTTGTAAAAACGGGAATAACAATTTTTAAACATTTCCGTTCCAATGTAGTTTATTGTGCATGAAATTTTGTTTACTATCCGACTAATCCATATCACTGTGAAAGGTTACAAACCATGTAAGAATATTAGTACATTAAAAAAATGTATTATGACAATTTGTTGTACTTTCACATTTTGATATTGTAAAAAAAAATAACATTCAACAAATCATTACCGGTGCATTTTTTTCTTTTTTAAAAAGAAGTTTGAGGAGGCTGGATAAATCGATTACTGCCGATGGAGTTATTCTGTGACTTAATCTCATTTCCGTTTTTATATTTGCTTATTTATCTAAACAAATAAAAAATCAACTCTGGAAGAAGATAATTTCTCTCAAAAGTTTTGGTTTTTAGTTCAATGACATGATGAACATGGATATCATACGAAAAGCCTCCGATAGTATTTTATACATCGTAGATTCAAGGCGGTTCTTCACCTTGGAAGATATTCAGCTTGCACGATAAAGCTGCGCACAATAGATGCATTGTTAAGGCTAGGCTTAGCACTTTTTCATAGCCCTTGCAGTGACGATTTTTGAATACGGTTGAAACCTTAGCGATTTTCTGTATAACCTACGATAGAATATAATAAAAAAACTTATTTAATTTAATCTTTTTGATTTATTTTTCATTATTATTATTATGTAGTCATAAAACAACTTTGCTTGAAAGTTGATTTTATAACAAATATTAGTGATTACGTTATACATTTATAAACTGTATATCAATCACTTTGAAACAACTTCATACCTTATTGAACAACTGAAAAATTTACATTTCAGGCAAGTTTACCAATATAGAAAAATATAAATAATTACCTATTAAATATGAGAGATGATTCATAGTAGATGTAAACGGTCTTCAATATTAATATTTAATATTAATGTTAATATTATGATAACATAAACGTGCAGGAGATAGAATCACAGAATAAGTGAAATTCGAGTGTAAAAGGATGTTACCTTGCTGTTTTTCTACTTACAAACAATGTTTTAATGCTATCTTAGTCTTAAATTGAAGTTTTTTTTCTTTTATTCATGATTTAGTAGTGACAATCAATCAATTCGAGGCAGAAAGTGCCAAAAACGTTTTGGCAACTCATCAGATGCTTTGATGGAAACATAAATCATTGAGTCCGAAAGTTTCTTGTTTTCATAGAATTACACTCACTAGTAAATAGAATTTTTTTTCATTCGCTTGTACATTTATCCTTCATTACAGCCTTATGCTTGGCTGTTTTAAATTTGTTTCGAAACTTTATTAGTTCTTTTTAATAATGCAAATATTGTTAATTAAAAAGTGGAATACAGTAAATTTCACTACGAAAATATATTGCAAAGATAATGAATAGTTTATAAGTCAATTGGTATTCAGTATTTCATATCGCTTCTGTTATTTAGAAATAAGTCAAATATATTGTGAACAAAAAATTCACCTGTGATTTAATGGTAAATAAATTAAATGTTGGAACATTCCGACCAAGGGTCTGCCAACAATGGGCGCTACTGATCTTTACAAATCTGTTCACAATTTTCTCTCTTTGAAATAAATTGAGTTGATTTAAAATTTAATACAGGTATGAATAAAAAAAATCCGATATAGTTTAATTGAAATATTTGATAATATACTATTAGGACTGGAGGGGGTATTTGGCCCAAAATAAAACTAATATATTTTGCTAGTTAATTTTTATACGAAGTTTTACTACCTAGCTTATCTAATAAATTATAATTCCAAGTAAAACTATAATCCATTCTGCTGAAATTGAATACTACAATTTTTTTCTATCCAAATCAGTTTTATCCGGCCTAGATATTTTTAAGTAAAATGAACTTATGCGTTTTGGAACTTTCAATTTGTTATGCCCGCAGTACACGAATACTGTTATCGCACCTTGAACCTTAATACGCTTCTTAGACCCTGCATGTGATGGACAAAGCCGTTACAGAGGGTGTTAAAGAATACGGTTTGCAATGTTACACAACCATTAGGAGGGCGTGAAAAAAAATGTCCAGTATTCGGTGTAAAGCACTTTGGCTCAAGAAACGCTCCTGGACATCAGCACTTTTTAGACCCATGATCCAGGTAGATGATGGTGAGGGAAGGGGTTTTGCTGTGACATTTAGGCTTAGATGAAATTCCTAGTCTACATTCATAGTCTGTGAGTCTAGCAGTTTCAACGCTTGCCATTAGATCGTCAGTATCAGGGGTTTCGTAGGTGAAAAATTCATCGGGGAGTGCTTCGCCCGCTACAATTTAGTTCATTTATTTCTAAGTCCGGTAAATGTGAAAGAGGCTTTAAATAAAAGATAACGACTTTGGCTGTTTGATTAGTTTCGTTTAAATTTTAATCAAATTAAGCTCCAGTGGTATAAATTTGAGCAAGTTTGAATCATCATAGCTTACTATGGATTCAAAATAAAAAATCCAAACGAAAATGAAGTAGCCCAAGTCTTTATCTTTCATTTAAAACCTTTCTCACCTGTATCGGACAAAAAGGCCCTAAATAGTAGCGGGTGATGCATGACATTCTGAGAGGAGCCCTTGTGCATTATTCTAGAGTGAAAAAGTGGGAAAAGTTCTTCTTTTGGTTTAAGATAAAATTCAAGCAGTTAAAATATATATATTGGGGTAAACCAGGTTTGGTCGCTGCAACAACGACTCATGACTTTCTCCGCTTCATCCGTACATTCCGACATCCCGGCCGGTTGTCTACCAACTAGTTCGGATGAACTATAATTTACTACTTATATATACCAATCCTCTGATTATAAACTAAAAAAGTTATATTTCTTGTAATACCATAGAGATAAATCATGTACGAATGTTTGAGTTTTTTTTTTGTTTTTTTAAGAAATGTAAGTAATCATTGAAAATAAGTTGTATTTTGTTTAAAGTTTCAATTCCCGTGCATTTGTATGCATACGGTAGTGAAAAATTGGTCTGAAACTGAAAAACCTAATCCTGGCTCCAGTATTACCTTTGTGAAAATTATCTACAAAATATTGACCCCGCCAGTTTGTCAGAGTATTTTTAAAATATTCTTAATAATAACATTTACCGTTTTAAATGATTATAATTTATTCAAAGTTTTCATTGAATTTAATGCAAATAACGCCATTTTACCAGCAAAATCTATGTTTTTATGAAGAAAAATCACAATAACTCCGTTATTTGTTGTCAGATCCTTACAAACTTGGCACCATTGGTTAGGTAATTTAATTTGGCAACTTTTTTGTGTCTTGTAAAATTTTTGTAAAATTTACCGATTTTGCGATATTTGAGTTTGAAAATTTAAAAATGGCCGCCATTTTGGAAATATACAATGGAAAAAATTCATTTTTTTCTTGGAAATGTACATTGGTATGATATTTATACCAAGATTTATATCAAAGATTTATACCAAATATGATCTGAATACAACCATCCGTTACGGAAATAAAAATTATTATGTGTAAAAAACAAAATGGCGGCTGTGTGAGTAACTTAAGCCTTCCGGACAATTTAAATATGATATTTAGATATGTTTTTAACCCAGGAACAATGTTCTAAAATATTGGTAGGGAGTTCTGAAACACCCTGTATGTTTGTATTCGCTTAGGTGTATTTTTGTTTCATGTTAGTCATAATCACTTTTTCAACCATTTCGTATTCTTTAAAGGAGATGGCTTTGTGCTGAAGTACGTAGTAGGGTTAGTTCATATTGGTTGAAACGAAAAGTTACTAGAAATAAAAAGAGTTATGAGAAAATAGTTATAATTAGAAAACCCAGATACTTAAGGTCTCTTTTTCTATGTAAGTCATACGTTTTAAGAAATAGATAAACTTAACAATGAATTTGATATTTCCTCTATCTTATCCGAGACTCTAGAGTCTTAAGTTTTGAAATAAAAGGCATTTTTATACACACATGCAATTTAGTTTTAAATAATATTATTTCTACCGAGGGTTAAATGCAAAAACAGATACAAAAAATTTTGTCTTCAACGTTGTTATGAAATTTTAGCTTAAAGATATCTGCTGTTTAATATGTTCTGTTCCTATTGGTGGATATATAAATTGTTGTCTTTGTAAAACCCTTGTAGTTTTTGTAATTTAGCCCAGCAAAAAGTACTAAAACACAATTCAACTGTTGTGTAAGAGAATTGTTTAAGTAAATCGATTAGAACGTTTTTTGACTTTGAATAATCCATGAACATTCACTTTACACCTAGAAAAATTATTTTAAATCCATAGTTTGTACAAATATACTTCGAATGGACCATAAATAATAAATTTTCTTTAAAATGAGAACGTAACATATTCTATACATCGTACGGGGGTTTTGCTAACGCGTTAAACTTTGCCCTCTTGTTTCGTCTCCAGTTAGAGAAAGAATAACCTCTATGTATACTTTTAACAACATACATTTATACTAATGTTATTATGAATATAACTCAGTAAAATACTTATATCAAGAGTTAAATTTTTTCGATCAAGGTCTTAGAACATGTTTCATGTTTCTAATTTATATTTATACCCGGTTCATGATTTATTCCAGGAACTTCAAATATTCAGTTTCATTGAAACCCATTAATAAAATTTATTCTAAGTTTTATTAATAGCTTTTGTTGCAGAAAAATTTTTCGTAAGATTAATGTGAAATAATTATTAGATATTACTTAAGGCTCTATAAGAATTAGAGTAAAATTCCACAGATTCGGTAAAATTAATTGCTGACTGAGGGAACTGCAGTCAGTAAATTAATTCCTTCCCCCATTTTGTTAACCCTATCACCAATTTAATTAAATTGATATTTTTCAGTAAATATTATTATTAAATGTTTAGTTTTTACGTCAATTCATATCCTCATCTGATTCATAAATTAAAACTATCAGTCTTAGAAATATCTGATAAATAATTATATCAATACAACACACACATCTATTTGAATTTTGCGTGGGCCAGTTTAGTCGCCGGTGACTGCCAGCGACGGGCCGTGCGCTGACCGGGGGTCCCTAGACGAGTAGGCTTGTCGAAAGACATCGCTCCCGGTCATACTTATTCGTCGACAATCCTTTGCAGTACGTCCCCCAGATCCTTGATTCAGCCATCACCGTGCGACGAGTTTGGTTTAAGCCAGATGATGAGCAGTCCCCGATATTTTTAGGTTTGCATGTCTTCAAGTACAGTCTGGTCGAGAGGTTCCAATATTTTCAATATTTTCTTTACTGTAGCTCAAGGGAGAAGATACTTCGCTCCAAAACTAGGTCTCCTAAGTACGTATTCAGACAGTTGCCCTCGTCCTGTCCCAGAAACTGTTTTGTCAGTCAGTCTTTAGGCGGCTACGCCACCGCACGGCGTCAAGGCTTAATGGCTTTTCAAGACAGCCACCAGGCGAACGAAGTAAAAAAAAGAAGAACAAACACCGTAGATGACATTATTTCCTGGAGCGACAGTAGTCTGAAGTATCACGAAGATAACAAAAAGCCAGGAACCATCCAATGACCGTTTATAATGAGTATCGTTGTGGAGCTGCGTTGTTATTACCGAGTGAGTCATAGGATTTTACTTGAAATTTCCTGGGATGTGATATAATTAGTATAGTGTTCTACACGTCCAGGGATATGTAGCAGGGCACACACCAGGTCTTTCAGGGGATTATCTAGACGAAATTGACGTTCTGCGGTGTCGACCTCACGCCAATCGACAACCTACAAGGCTGTTGGTTAAAGCCTAAAATTCTATGTCACCTTGGAAAATGTCGGATTTAGCGTTCTATGTTATTTAGTCATAAATGACAAAGACATGTAAAAGCTCTCACGGTTATAATATCTCGAGGTCGGTTGGTGAAATCGTTATAACTTTCCTAAATCAGTGCCTTTAATAGGATAGTCGAGTTTTTTTCAATATAAATCATGTTTGATTTAAAGAACTAATTCCAGATTTTGCTACCATTTTTTTTTTTTTTTTTAGAATCTCCGACTCTATATGAACAATGCATATTTATCTGCCATACTATTAATTTACAGTAAATTTCAGCTCTTTAGAGAAGTTAACATTCACCACTTATTATAGTTACCGAATTAAAAAGCCAATAATCCAGTATAACTTACGGTGTTACAAAATGTTAAAAATACACACAAATGTGTAGTATTAGATTCTTTCCTACATGCCTTCTTTTCACTTTACTCAAATAATTAAATTAAAAATCAAACTGCCATTTTCCATTTTTCTAATATTTACCATCTGTATTATTTGCAATATAAGTGTTAACCAATTTTTGTGAGTGTGGTAGACGATTGTGTTTAATTTCAGATTGCAAACAATACGTGTCATGATGATAAAAAGTATTTAACAATTAAATCTAGCCAATACTGGCAAATAAATCAGCTGGGAGGGAGTTAGAGGGGATTTAGAGAGCGAAGGTCCGCCACCCGTCACCTCGCGGCGGATCCTTACAAATTCGGGACAAACGTTCAACCTTTATCGAGACATACGATTTTCATTCAGTTCTTTTATTTTAGACATTCGCAGCTAATTTAACTTGGAGTGTTTTATTTCCAATTTACTTTTTTATTGTTTCGAATAAAGATATCCAGATACTGTTAACTACTATGGGTAGTCTGAAATAACCAAATGGAACAATCGATTCACCGCAAAGGCATCTCAGTGGTCTCTCCAATCAGCTGTTGATTCGCATAGCTCGGCGTGCCAAGGGATTTATCGCCAGTTAGACTACATCAAGGGTTTTGAAATATGCACTTTTAGTATAGTCCTATTAAAATCCATTATAATATTTTTTATAGATTATAGTTTTGAATAAGTTTTGATTTTACCGTATCTGTGTAAATGTTATCTATTTTTAAAAATTATATTTTACTAATCATAAATCAGTCATTTATTTGCTATTGACATTGAAATATATGTGTATTAGCAATTAATTGTCATTTTAATATTATTGCTGTAAATATTTGTTATTGTATTCTGTCGTTGTGAAATAATAATATTCTTGCATTTAGGTAGTTTAAAAAATGTTAGTAAAATATTTTTAGAAATTTATGTGCTTTGATATACCAGTCTCTAGATTTATTAAGATTCTAACTAACGATATCACTGACTAGATTATATTTTTATCACAACCTTGCGTTATTTAAGAAATAATTGTGTATAATTTTCATCGGTTATTAATTTATGCTTTATGATTTAATTCACAGCTTAACTTGTTGAATTTGTATTCCCTACAAGTCATAGAATCGTCCACAGTAACGTATTTATAAAGTAAGTTTTGCGAAGATTGTGTTATAACAAATGCTTTTTATGAATAAAATGTTTGAAAAGAAATTTGCACCACTAATTGCCTGAATGGTTGGCCAAATATTTACAGTAATCGCGGTTTATTGCTTGTCATGCTAAAAGCTCTTGAACCTTTCATATCCAGGCTGGCTTTACCCATGATTTACAATTTTTTTATTTATTTTAACTTCCCTAAGGCCCCATTTATGCACGCGATTCGTGTCGCGCGATTTGAAAACGTGCGATTCCTGGGAGCATTGAATTCAATTGGACCGTTTATGCACGCGGCATGATGTCGCGCGATTTTTTGTGCGCGATTTCCAAATCAAGTCGCCCTCTCCTAGAAAAACGCGCGATTTTAAAGTCGCGCGACTTGTCAAGGTACATTGGGCCAAATGGTACCGTTTATGCAATCGCGCGTTTTCTAGAAATCGCGCGACTTCGGTGAGCAGTGCTGCCACCATCAGTAGTCAGTCTGTGTTGACCACTGATGAGGAGCGGATATGGTTAAACCAATAACTTGTTTTGTTATCAATATTTTTTTATCTTTTGGCATACAATACATGCTATTTTCTGTCGCATGGATGTTTTGCTGACTATTTTATATTTTCATCAGTGTAATAAAAACTAAAAAGAATGCCATTTAAATATTTTTTTGTTATTTTTATTTTTAGGTTCTATGAAAGGCTACTTCTTTTGTATTCCATGCTATAGATAATAGCATACTATGTTCATAGAAAACTGTTTACAAAATTTGGTACTGTATCTGAAGCTAAAAAATTGGTTTACCTCGATATTATTTTAGTAACACTGAAAAGGTCCAGCACTATTATGTCATACTACTCACAATAAAGCAAAAATTCAGATATTTAATTTTTATAGATTGCCCCCTTATCATTACATTTTGAAGAAAAATGTACTTTTGTATCAAATACGTTCAAGTGACATTCATCATTTATACACATTTGTTTATTAAATAATTATTTTATATTAACATGTGTAGTGAGTGACTGTTAATTTTAATAAGATACGTATTCTAACGTGAAATTATCTTTCAGACTACAAGTTATTAGTTTGGAAATGCCAATGTAAATAAATGTTATGTAATGCAAATACTGTTTGTTGTCCTTATTTTAGAGTAATTGCTAGCATTTCTTGTGCATTTCTTTCATGCACAAAAAGTTAAAAAAATAAAAATTTTTTTAACATGCTAGCATTTCTTGCTAGCTTATTTGCACTAGACCTGGTTCAATATCTATTGCACCTTGAAGCCGAACAACTAACTCATCAAAAGAGGTTACGCTCATTCTAAAATAGTTAAAAACTTGTCGGTGTCGTTTCTCAACAACCCGTACAAGTCTCGAAATGCTCCGTCTGCATATCGAGCAGAATTTATAAGATAAACGTCCCATCGTCGCCTCCTCCTCTTCCTGACCAACAGGAAATAACCGTACACCACGCATGGATCCATTTGCTAGACTGACGTGGAAGTGAAGCTGTTGGTAGTACTGGAAATCGCGCGACTTGAAAACGCGCGATTTTTTTGGCACATTCTCGAAGTCGCGCTGCCGCGCGGCCGTGTCGCGCGACACAAATCGCGTGCATAAATGGGGCCTAAAGAACACTTTTTGTAAATTAATTCAGAACTTAAAATGTTGTTTTTCGAAACCTGTTCTAGCCAGTTCACGTGAGTAGCTTATGGATTACTGAAGAGATATGAATTACCAAAACTTTCTTGTTCATTAAATGGAACAAGAAAGGCTCAATAAAAATATATAATTACAAATGGTTGACTATCATGTTAAGTTTATCGTATATACATTTAATTTTAATTCTCATTAGAACCTTTTTAGCTGCTAAACGGTGGTTTAAATATAAATAACAGCTCTGATATATTAAACCCAGTCAATTTAGATCCTCGAGGGTCAATGTTAACTCTGATTTTAATTATGTAAACAATCTGTGTGGAACGTTTTATTATTTTTTATCAGTATTTTATGAATATTTATCAGAATTCTTTAGGTATATTAGTACATTTATTTCTAAAAAGATTTAATGTAAGAGTTTAAATTTTGAGCTTGGGACAGAAGCTACTAAATTCCAATTTCATAAGTTAAAAAGATAAAAATCTATTTGCCAAATACAAGCCAAGAAAGTTTTCTCTCCTTGTAATATACCTACGATTTTTTACCTCCTTTGTTCTACCTCATTTTTACCTCCTTGTAATAGAGAAATACGAAATACAGTGTGAAGATTGTGATTAGACAAACTAGAAGAAATCTAAAAACTAAAATTAAAGAACACGTTGGACACATTAAACATAACCAACCTGAAAAATCTGCTGTGGCCAAACCCCGTATACATGTTGGTCATACTTTTTCCCATAACCGTGCAAGAATATTTAATCCCATCGAAAAGCCTCAAAAATAAAAAAAATAATAATTAAAGATATTAATGGTTTTAATTTGAAATTATATTGAGTCCAATATTACTGCCCTTCCATAATAAGATCAATAGAGATTTGCCACCAAAATTCGGATACACCATTTAAAATATGATTCTTCTATAATGATTATAATGATATTTCAGTAGCACAATAATGACGTAAAGATATTGATTTGTTTTTTATTATTTATGCGTGATACACTTTGTTGCAAAATAGAAAACCTCATATGTTTGTCTAATATTTTCTTCTTCACGTTTCTTGGATTACAGTGATCAAATCATTTACTGTAAATACCTAAACTACCAAGATATTGTAAATCCTTTTACTTTGGATTGAATTTTATTTTTACTAATTAATTGTCTTCAAGCAGGAAATATTAATAACGTCATAAAAAATAAGCGAAATGGTAACATTTGAGAACATCAGAGACAAATGAACCATGATGTCTACAGGAGAGCCAAAATACTTCCATTAATTTGATGCTGTTTCCTAGCTCTCAGCTGACTCCCTCCTGAATGGGACGTTGATCTATTGCTATTTACAAACAAGCGTTGAGTGACTCTTAACTGCTTAGTGTTAGGGACCGAGGCGAGGAAAAAGCTACTCCTGACGTAAATACTAAATATATCCACAATCAAACGAATGAATAACACGTATGAAATGAGTAATAGATATATCAAAAGTAAAAGACAATCTTGAAATACATTTTCATTTCCTGTAAAATAAGTAATGTAATTCCTGTAAATAATATTCTTACATCACAAAAATATTCAAATTTGTTGTTTTAACCACTGAACTGTGGTTTGAATGCAACAATTATTACGTACAGTTGACAGATCCAAGACTGTGTAAGTAACGATTACAAATATTTAAACAAAAATCCCTTACTAGCATTTATTTTGTTATTAAAATACAAATTTTATCGATCAAATTAATAAAACAAATTTACAAGCAATTATTTATTCCCGTTATAAGTTTTGAGTTTACGACACAGATTTGATATTAAATAAATCTACCACTTCTTAGTAACATGCTTCAACGTTTTGATAAATATATTTATCTGTAGTATGTAACATGCGGTAGTAACATATAACATCTGGTACAACTAAATATTTGAGGGGTTATTTTCTGTGTCTGTTTCATAAAGATTTTGTTGAATAAATTCACAAATATAAACAAAAATAATGAAATCTAAAACAAAAATCATGATTTTTTAAACATGTATTCGTCTATACTCTGACAGAATAATGTTTTTCATTGCTGTAAAACAATGTTGCCAAAATTGAATAAAAATTACAAAAAATTTTATTTAATAAAAATAAAATAAATAAAGAAATTTTCTGATGCCTTCAGATCAGATCGTAAGAGATTATTATGAAGAGGAGACAGGGTATCCAGCTAATAATACCCATTAGGGATAGCCAATGTTTCAGTGATATTGCTACACCCAGAAAACAATGGATCAAAGATAGTGTAGATCATTTTAGCGTACTCTTTCCTTACGATATTAAAAATGCTCTCCTTATAATTTTATATTTTAGGCCAGTAAAATTTTAATGTGACTCGACTCATACACATGCAAACATTAGATGGAGAACTTCAGAATAAGTTTTTTTTTCTAATGAGTATTATCAAAATAGAATCCATTTAAATATCTCAAAAATGGATAAAATCAAAATCAAATGGATTATCAAAATCTTTCAAGAACGAAGAAAGTCAACATATTAGATTATTTAATTAATGATACCAAGGCTGTAAGTGTTTAACAAAACAAAGCAATTGTGTTTTTTTGAAAAAAAAACATTGATTTTGCATTGTAAGTATTGCAATTTGTCAAATTTTTTATTCCTCGTAATATTCTGTAAAACTAAGGAAGGCTTTAAAGAGGGCTAGTCATAAAGTGAAACTTGGTTCAGGCTTTGCATAAAAGTTATACAAATTAAAAAAAAAAAAAAAAACACGATAGCAAAAAAATTAGTTTTCTAATATCATGTATATACCAAAATCATATTGTAATTTTTATTCTACCAGAGATATAAATTTCATTCGACTGGGATATCTCATAGAAACAAAGGATTCCACGCAATGAGGTCGCATAGCGAAACTTTGGCAGCATCTCTTTCATCTTTACTGCAGAACATTTTATACATGTTTTAACCTTTCTATGACTTAAAAAAATGATAATTAAATATGCACTTGCTATTGTGAATTGCTTTTAGCGAATTTCCCTATAAAGAAAACGAATGCTAACAAAACCAGTATGGTTTTCATACTGACTCAAATTGTGTTTATAAGGGATATACAAAATTATAATTCTGTTGGAAATATGTTGAATTCCAAGTCTGGTGCGACGGGGGGTTTTTACAGTATTATCTTACGAGGTGGCCCGCGCAAATTGCGCATTTTATGATTCTCTATGAGTGAAACTCACCTACAGTACGTGAATGTTGATTATGAAGTGACAGACATATATTTTTGTTTAATATCTGGCTTTTAAAATTCATCTGAAGGTAATCAGCTGTTAAATTACAATTCACATTAAAGAACCTGCAATAAAAGTTGGTAAACATCTTAAAGCGCCCTCTAGAAATAAATCAAAGGCGAGGGGGGCGAAGCCCGAAACAATATGACCTTTAAAACTATGAATCGTCACTGCGGTATATTCTAAGCTTTAAAATGACACCTCAATCTTAAAAATCGGTTCAGTAGGTCGAGAGAAAAAGGGATGTAACAGACGAAACCCTTATAGAAATAAGAAGATAAATGATGAGTGATTTTTTTTTAATTTTTTACTACGAAATAGAATATTAGTTTACCCTAACTACGAATGTTTGACCAAACTTATAGCTTCAAGTTTCAATATGCACAATATTAACAACAATCTAGTTATCGATTAATTTTTGATGTCCTCGATCAAATATTATGAGTAAGGTTGTAAATTTAGATGTTTATTTATGTTTAGTAATATAAACTGAAACTTAATATAATAATCTTAGAATTTTAAAATTATATTAGAGGTAAAAGGAGGTTCCTAAAAACATTGGCTGTAATTCCAGTCTCAAATGTTTTAAGAAGAAACTGGAATTAAAACACACCAAAATTAGTAATGAGTCTTCCATTCAGGAAATATTAATGACAAAAGGATTCGTAATTATGTACGGGGTTCTAGTGAGAATTCTCTTTGTCTCACTCTCTCTTCACAACATTTCAAAGATCTTTCACGCCAAAGTAGGCGTTCATTGTTTTGTTTTACAAGGATTCTGGATAATGACTTTTGTAAAATATAAACGATGCAGTCAGTGTTTTTAACGCTCGTTATAAACTCTACGTTTATTTTTACTTATTTCAGTGGAAAAGATATATCTTGAAAGAATATTCTTACATTAGGAAGACACAAGGCAAGAAAACAGCCATTTCGAATCCCTATTTAGACTACTACACCTGTATCCTTGGACAAATGTTATTCTAAAGTATTATATCTATTAGAAAATAGTGCAGTAGTTATCCTATGTCAATTTATTGTACGTAAGGATGAAATTATGTGGGGTCGGAGCCCCATGGAGCCACAGGCTAGTCTACGTCTACATTTACAACTTAATGATATGAATTTTGAAATATGTAACTTAAATGGTTCCCAACAGAAATTTTTAAAGATGAACGATTGTCAATTGCATGAAGACTGAAAATCCCCAAGATAAAAATAATGACATTCAATGAATAAATCTTGAGTTTTTCTTAAAAAATACTTTTAACAAGCAAAATTATACAAAGTCTAATGCTGTGTTGTTAAGTTTCAACCGATTAAAATCCGCATTGTTCAAAGATAGGCGACGAGCTTTCACATTTAAATACACTATTTTTAATTACTGAGTTTCTACACAACAATTAGTATAATCATAAATATAATTCAGGCTGTTATTGTTCAATATTTTACGTTTTAGTTGTATTTTAAGTATTTAATGTGTCCTTTTTTAACTGAATATAAAATAACTATGTTAATATTTGAAATATTGGAAAATAAATCAATAAACCAACATTGTGGGACTTGTTGGGGATTTGGGAAAGGTCTGCCAACTCAAACCTTTTTGTTGATGGTTTAAGATTATGTGTATATTACCACTATTCGTAAACTAACGCGTAACTACGTATACGTAAAACTTAACAGTTTTCATTGAGTCAAAGTTTCATTCACTTAATTTTTGGAAACTTTGTCTTAACAATCCTCTTGTAAATAGTAGTTTTTAAATCAACTATTACATTCTGATACCGTACTTTATAAAACCAAATATTTATCCATGATTTCGAAAAAAATTATCTAAACAATAGCAAAAAAATTGTGTAACTAATTGTAAAGTCAAAGCATTTTAGAGGCATACCATACTACACAATATTTCGTACAAGGGACCTATGTAAGGGATGTTTTTTTACTACTTTTTCATTGAGATGTGCTTTTTCTTGCTCTCCCACGGCAGTAAAAAGTTTTATTTCCAAACGAGATCTTTTTGTTTTATAAATTTCCATCCTTATTTGCTATATTAATTTTTCGAATTTTTGTGAATTGACTTTTTTTTAGATTTACCTTGACGTTAATCACTTTTACCGCAGCCAACAAATGTATTAAAATACATGAGCTTTTTAACGATAAGTCGTTACACATCTCATCAAAATATCAACTTGAAATTTAACTAGTCGAAGTTGTTAAGGATTTAGACCGTTTTCCATAAAAAACGTCAAATATACCGATTGACTAAATAACACACTAAAAAAATAACCGATAACGTGAATCCAAATTTTTTAGGTTAAAAATTGTTTCTGTATGCATCCTGAGAGGACTAAATTTTGTCGTCTCGTATTTATCTACCATGTCAAGACCAAAGGAAACACAAATATTTGAGAAATTATGTATAGAAAAATAGAAGTTAGATTTAAAAGTTTATTTTCAGTTGTAAAACGTCAAAAGTAAAACATTTTTGCGAGGGTAATATTCAACAAACAAAAACCGACCTAAGGTGGAACAATGTAATTTTCCTTACCTCAAATTATATGTTGAATTCAATATTTATTTTGCCAACAATTTAATAAAAATTCATCACAAAATTCATACGGGTAGGCATTAAAATAACGCAAATTGAATTGTTCTGGGATTCAGAGTGGACTATTTCAAGCTATACGTTGTGCAGATTTATTGCAGTACAGGGCACTGGATGGAGGCACTAAATCTTGGACCCCGAGTTTCCCTTGTGAAAACAAGCGAACCCCCACCTACACAAGGTCAATGATATCCTCGGCCAGGTTGTCGAAATAGTGTGTTTTCATTTTTCTAGTCAGAGATTTGTAAAATCCAAGTTTGGTAAGGTGCAAGTTTTTTATGTTATATTTTTCTGAGATATAACTTTTTCCGTCGTATATATTATGGATGGAACGCAAAAATCCCGAAAACGGAGAAAAAGTAAAATCTTTTGGAAAACAAACCAACAAAGTTTATTTTTGGAAAATTTCGGACAGAATGTAAAAAATCTTTGAAGGTATTAAACATAAGTTTACAAAAATTTTCAGGAATTTTATATTAATTTATTTTTATAAAATTAATTAATATTATTCCATGATTCATTAATGTGCGTATGTGTTACGTGAGAGGATTTTTACATGTTATGTTTAATTGTTAGAATTTCATCTAAGTTGCTTTTTTATTGTCTACAATTCAGACAATAAAGTGATACTAATTATTTGTATAACGTCAAAATTTTGTAATCGAAATTTATTTTCCCGTAATAAACACAGATAGACTGTGGCTATAATTTAGAAATGAAAAAGTGGGGTTAATTACTTACACCTGGGCGGGCCATTACTAACTGCTTGACAAATTACTTCAGTCTCTCTGTAACACTTTATCACGAAATATACTCTCTCTTCTTTAGTATATGTAGTTGGCAAGTGTTTAACCATTTATTCTGGTGACGATATTAAAAAAATACTGTATACAAATACAGTCATATTTCTAAACTGAGAGTTCACTATATATTTGAATTTAGACGATTGATGTTTAACAATTCTTTGTACTGTACTTATAGGTTATATTTAATGCAATATGTTGAAATCTATTCCTCAAAAGACATAAGCTTATGTGTAAGGAAGGGCACATCAAAAAATGAACGAACAACAAACTGAAGAATATTACTTGAGTGTCCAGGTCATTTTCCCTCAATAATCCGTTGATAAATCTTTTTTCTTAATCATCAAGTACCAAATAATACTATTGCATAATATAAATAATATAATATAATAAATAGAAACGTACAAAGAGAGGTTTGTATTAATTTATGCAAGATAATCGAAAGCAAAACCCCTAAAATTAAATAAAATTAGTTTCCATTCTCCAAAAGGATCATGGAAGATGGGTTTATTGCCAATTATTACAGGATAATGTTGACTATAAATTTAACTTCAAGATTTAAGAAAATAAATGCAAACGCAATAGTAGTAATTGAAAGCTACACTCTCCGACTAAACTTATATTTAATTGCTAACGATTTACCTAGTAATTTTGAAAATAACTTAAGACCGTATAAACTTACTAAAACCTACAAGCTTGTTATGAATTATATATCCAATTTCTAATGAACTCAAATGTATTTTAACTAGCATTTTAATTTTACTTCAAAAAACTTTCTTTAGAAAATACTTTGATTAGTTGAAATTTCGTTTAATATAAAGAGTTATGTATCGATTTCTCGGGGTGTGATTCAACGAAGACTAAGCGTTGAGGGAGACCAGGCAGGGACTTAATTAGGATAAATGGGACAATCTCAACTGAGAGAACATTTAACTGACAACTTTTATTGTGAGGTTTTCCATCTCGAAAAACATTTTAAATATTAAATAAACCTTGCACTCTTCAAGGAGTTCTTCTTATACCATCACTCTCAATATAATTTGAGTTTGTTGTAATTAGGCCCGAAATGGAACATGAAATTCAAATGTATTTTTACAGTATATTTTCGTTTCTTTTCAAGTAAAAATATGAATACTACAATTTTAACTCAAATATGAAAAAACCTGACGCTATGTTTTTTATGGTTTCTTATATTAGTTTTTAGCTACTCATCACTAATTTAAATAAAATAATTTTATTTAATAAAGCTATATTTCATTAATTAATAAAGTTATAAAATTCATTAATTAATAAAGCTATATTTTATTAATTAATACAGTTATAAAATAAAATTGTTTTATTAAAATTAGTAATGAGGAGAAAAAAAATTAATAAATAAATAAAAAATATGATATTATCAGATTCTTTTGCAAAACATATAGCTCAGTGCAACCACGTCGACTGTAAAAAATTAAAATTTGCATAATACAAATACATTTACACTGAAATAAATAAGGCTTTTACAAGATTTCTACTTGTCAAGCTGGCCAGATATCCCCTTATATTGAAGTTTATTTTTTCCAATATAATATGTAGCCTACCTAATTGTGACTATCTGTAATGTTTTTATTAAGTGTACATAGTGAATTTCAACTCTTCATCTAATAAATTTTGGTCACTATGTTTTTTTAAAATTATAAATAATTCTCCAATTTATTAATAAAATTACCTTTAGTAAAAAATAGAATTTTAAAATAAATTGTTAATACTATTGTAGATTTGGTATTAATTAATTGCTTGATTATCATATTTGTAAATGCGAATAAGATGTTTTGGCTAATTTCGAAGGTATTCAGAATATCTGGTTTTAAAAGAATGACCTATTAGCCCATTTTAAAATATGGGGCACTCTGTAAATTGAACTTTATAAAACCTAGTGTGGTTAAGTTTAAGTTACCTGTATTTTTATGATTTATTTTCAGTCGATTTTCCTGATTACTGTCTACTTTGGTCGATAGTATATTGTTTTGAGCTACCGAGTCTTCTGTAGGAATTATACTTGTCTCATGGCTATAATTCTTTGAGTTAGTTTCTTATTTCCTTCTTTGTTATTATTATGAAGCTTGTAGCAATACGTTTCTTACTTAATTTTACTTATTCTTTGTGTAGAAGATGACGACCAATTTAAATTTGAAGCCATTAGCGAAAAAAAATTTGTATAATATCTTAAGGAATTATCCCGCTAAGAGTTACGATGAATGTTATATATGTTGGTATATGTTGGAGCTTTTTTATAACTATGGTTGGTAAATAGCGAATGGATGTTTTTTTTTTTTTTTTTTTTTTTGTATGTCTAGTTTAAAATAAATTTATAATTTTAGTTTGTCTTATTTGATCTCTAGAGTCAAATCTAGTAGGTTTTTAGTTCAAAATAAGCACAAAGTCATTTTTTATAATTGCTATGTTAACGATACAGATGTACATATAATGGTAACGCTAGACAATTACACGTTTTCAACGATTATCGAAGTGGTATCAGAACATACATAAAGTTTACCTTGGAAACTGAATCTTAGAAACATAACGTCAACTAATAGTTTTTAATATTAAGAAATTGATAAAAAATCTGCCGATTTATACTCAGGCTAAATATTAAAGTATTTTAAACGTAATTGACGTACCAATTTCCAATCATGTTTTGTCACTGTTGACTAACTGTCTGTTAATAATATTGAATCATAAAGGGTAATAATCGGAAACGAAAAACAGTTTGGATAACTGCCAAGAAAGTGAACTTTACAACGGCATTAGCATTAACAATACCATTTATCTAAAACTAACCCAAATACAAAAACAAAATTACTTATAAATGATTCGAGATACATATACATGTGCAGTGTTCTCTGTTGACATTATCGTTATTAAATCTATAGATTAATATGCAAGCATGTTTCTTTTCCTATTTTTTTCACAGCTTGTGTGCATCGTAGAAGAAATTCGAGCATATCGTTAGAAAGGTAGAGTCCTGTATATGAGTAAAATCCATTATAATACACATAGGTCATCAGGGCTCCTCCCTACCGGCTTTCAAAGTTTCAATGTTAATCTTATGGGAGAAGAATAATTGATTGATTCATTAGACAGCTGTTTTAATAACAAATGCTATTAAATCAGGAAGAACAGATGTTCCAGTTATGGAGCATTTTAAAAACAATTGGCTCAAGATCATTTCGAGTTTGGTGGTATTTCGACCAGTAGGCGGTCCCTAGTAGACTTATAAATATCTTACACTATTTGAATTGTACATTGTTCAAACTTTAACATTGTTTGTACTTCGTTGTTATAGCGGCAACCCTTAAGAATGTTGAAGATCAATAGAATCCCTTCATATTGATAATCAATAAAATACAATCTTAGTACTAATTTAATTAAAAGTACAATTCTCAAAAGTATTGTTTACGCCACAAGTAACTTGTTCTTATCTAACCTGAAAAGTTACTCACTCTAAGATGGTGTATTTCGAAGCTTTTTCAAGGGTGCTCTTCAACTCCCTTTTTGTGCGGTACATTTTCCTCTCTCAGCGGGAAAGTTGGGCACAATAGATGTATTGTCCTGCTCCGTGTTGGGCACTTCTCCATATATTGATCCCAAAACACTTCTCACATTCATATTCTCTTAGTTTATTTATTTACTCTCTTTTTAAACAAATGATTTATCTTTTTAATGAAAAATATACCATAAAATAATAAAAATCCTTTGGGTCTTTTTGGATTGTTTTGTTTTTGCTTATAGGCCAAAAAAGTACTAAAAACCCAAATAGTTTTTACTTAATAAATTTAATCGATGATTAAACTTTCAAAATATAAACAAATTTAATTTGATTTGAGGTTCAAAGTTTCCAAAACAGTCTCAAACCACAAAATAGTCTTAGTTATCCGTATGTTAGACCAATTTCATATTTTTATTTTAATCCAACTTGTTAGTATAAGAAGAAATCCATTAAAATACATTAATCTAAAAAAAATAATAATATATAACGGATTTACTTCAGATATTAAACTACATCCTATGCTATAAGTAACTGAAGCAACCTAACTAGTTTTCATTCCAAACTATCAAAGCCTAGCTGATTAAAAATTTAATTTCCTGCGATTATTACAGAGATTTTAACACCTCATGTAACACCACATCATTGTAATGTTGTCAAGATTTAAAAGACATTTATAAAAAAACTAGAATACTTGTTGTTCGAAAACGGTTTTATTTATACTCTTTGCTAAAAATGTTAATTTTAGTCCTAAATTAATTACTCCTGTCCAATCCAATATTGTGATTATCAGTACAAAAAACTACATTTTTTACAGCTGTACATTAGAACAGATGTTTTAAATGCTCAACTTGATCCCAATGTCATTTTAATGGCAAAATTTCAAACTCCAATCATGGATAGCATATTTTATTAAGTCCGATATTCACAAATGTTTGGCGGAAATAACCACAGACCAACGACGTCAAAAACTTGGAAATCGGTTGAATATTGTAAGAGAAGTTCTCTTTACGAAAAAGGCTTTTGGTATTAAATAAGCAAAGATTTATTTAATCAGAACCGAGATCAGTATGAATCAGTTTGCTATGGAATGTAACTTCAATAATTGTATGGTTTATCGATAAGTAATACGATACCAACACAAATTTTATACATATTTATTATACAAAGGGAACGATCGACGACATCAGAAAATATTTAACACTCTTAAGATCTCCTGTCGGTTCAAGAGGAGTGCGGATTAGTGAGGGTGACCGGCCCTTCCATTCGACGCCCTTGCATCACCTTCCTAGGGCCTTCAAAAGCACGCCCTTGAAAATGTAATTCGATAGTAATAAGAGGGGGAGTCAAGAGCGCTTCTCGCTTGTAAAGCGGATCTAGGGCCGCTTTTGATACACTGATTTTTCATTCGTTGCGTGTGCGATGTTAAAATGTGAATATAGCAAGGTTCACGAAAATAGTTTGATGGAAGTTTTAACAGATGCGTCATCCCTCAAACCCCTTTCAGCCTGCTAAGTTGTTATTTGTGGTTATATTTATCGTGTGTGATATCGTATAAGAAAATGTTTCTTTGTAGTTTTGCAACAATGCCAACTCTTGTCTGACTATTTTAAAGAATCGTACTAGTATCTTTCGGTTGGTATGAAGTGTACTTTTAAATAAATACATAATTATTCAAAGGAAATTAAAGAATTTACCTTCTTTACTACGTTAAGTGTGACATTATAAATAAATTTATAAACATTATTTCGCTGTTCGTTATCGTGAAATGATTATTTTTAAAAACTTTGCTTTATTCAAGCCACTTCATTACAGGTTGATGTTAACAAAATTAAGAGTTATAGTTACGATTCCTAAAACATTCATAACATATGCACGAGTTGGTCATATGAATGTAGAAATAGAAAGAGTTTACAATCAAAAAAAAAAAAAAAAGAAAAATAAATAAAAACAATAACTACAGTAGGATTAAAAAAGCATGTCAAAATTAAATAATAACAACATTACTCCCACTCACGTGAATTCTAAGCTAAGCATGGAAGCTAAGATACAGCGTCGCATAGCACGTATAGCAGCTATTGCCTTCATAACTACACCGCCATGCAGACTCCGCCCGCGCGGGGCTGTGACGTCATAAAACAGTAAACCGCACTCGGAACACTGAATTTTAAACGACATTCCCACCTCTGGGCGGAAAATTTAACTTGGTATTCTTTGATAAGGTGTAATTTTGATGTTATTTATGTCATAGTATTGTCATTGTTAAGTTTAAAATTGTTTAGTAAAATTTAGCTTTGTTTCACAATTCTAAAAACCCACAAAATTTTAAAACTTAGTATGAAGGCTTCAACTTTTTCGTTGTTTTAGTTGGTTTTTAGTTGTTTACAAGAAACGTTGAGGGAATTTTAATTCATGCTCTCTTTGTTATTCACGTTATAGAACACGTAAGTATATAAAGTTAATTAACATGAACGTCACTGCTTTCATATAAATTATATTGTTCCATAACAATATGATGTAATTGTATATTGTTACAATTTACATATTTGTAAATGTATCATGTTTTTAACTGTTTCTAAAAATACCGTGCCTAACGGTATTTATAAACAAAATTTACTAACTCAAATATTTATAAAGCAAATCAAAATTAATTTCATTAACCTAATACTTCATTTTCATTACTTATATACATAGGAATTTATGAATGGTCAATAATTGTTTTAACGGTTTCGCTAACAGTGGTAGTTAGCGAATCTGCAACGAACATAAGACTTTCTGAATGTGTCCCAAGCTGGGTTTTAAAGTAAATTATTGGACCATTATATTTCGCATGTTTAAAAATAAATAATAATAATAATATAACTGAGACGTATTTTACAGACGATTTTAAGCTGCATAACCATGTATAAAGCCATAATTGTGGAACAATTTTGGGAAAAAATAATATCAGGATGATTTTGTGTTTATAACACTCGTTAACATGATTGCCTGTACAAAAAGCTTTGCGTAGTATCGTAATCATACTTAACGAACTTTACCTAAAAAAAAACAATCAGAAATAATATTGTAACATTAAACAAAGTCTTAACAAAAAAGATGCAAACTTTAAAGGTTAGCTTACAGCAGAAGTCACTCCATTGTAAGTGACAAGTCACGACTTGTGTACTTTCAAGTTCCAACTTGTCTTTTTGTTTTATTAAAGACAGAAACTTCCACTTAAGAACATGATACTTGTTCGTCTTTTGTTCTTTTAATTGTATTAAACGATAAATTATAACTATCTACATATACAGAAAACTATTACATTGCTGGCTTTAAGCTTCTTTTACTTTATAAATAATCACGTTGAAATGTTGAATTTATACATCATTGATGAAATGTTGAAATGTGTTGTTAAACCAACTCTGATCAGTAAAAAAAATGCGCCATAATTTCAAATTAATAATATTAAAGAGGAAATACCATAATTAATAGTCATCTCCCAAAAACACTGTTTAAAAAATTTACCTAGCCATTGCAGTACTACAATTGGGTTTATCTAATATATAACTCACAAACTACCTAATCTACAAACCATAACACCATAACTCGGATAACCGTAGTACAGTAGGAAGCTATTTGTAATACAATAATGCCAATGCGTTCAGGTATATCGATAAATTTCGACACTGAATACAATGCTAGATACGGTCTCCAACAATGCCGATACAACCCCTTCTGGGACTTCACTCTAAGATGGGATTGTTACACTTAATCTTTATTATGAATATAACCAGGCTTGCCAAACACCTAATTAGATTTTTTATTGTTACGTTACAAATTTTTTACTTGTCGAAATGGTTAATTTGTGTATTTAAATTAAATAACGCCAAATATTTATATTCAACTTTTATCGGTCGGTATGAATCCTAGATTCTTTTAAAAGAAAATTTAGGTATATGTTAGGAAATTTAATATTGATATCGTGACGTAATTTTTATGACGTCATATGACGTCACGTGACGTCATTAGTGGCGTCATTGATGGCGTCATAATTGATGACGTCATCGTGATGACGTCAAGTCCCAGAACCACTAAAAACCACTCCTGTACAACATTACTATAAGTTTAACACATAATTAATATAAATAAGCTGAATGATGCTTGAATTTTAAATTCAGATTGTTTAGGAAGTTTTACCTTTTAACCAATTCACATAATGATAATAAACAATTAACAATATTTAGTACATTTAAAAATTTAGTCGATTGTAAAACTAGAGAATTCGCTGATATTTTTCTAAAAGATCGTAATGTTTCTATAAGATAATCCTGAAATAGATTTATATACATTCTACAGCTAATGCTACAATAATATTATTGAGGTTCAGGTCAAAATACAGCTTTGTGTCAAAACTTGAGTCCCGTCTGAGAAATGTTGTGTTTCTTGGACAAAACTTATTTTCGAGGGCTCAACACATCGCTGGCTTGAGGGCGGATCTTGCGCGGATTATGGCCCTACAAAAGTTGATCCGAAATTGTATTGGGATCACACCGGCGAGGGAATTCGGGAGTCAACTACTGAATGGAGTCTTTGTGACTCCGCTTCTTACTAAAATAATAAATTCATACTAATGAAACATTTCGCTAAAATGTATAGTGTAATACATGGTTTGTGCTGTAAACGCTGAAGGGATATAATATACAAGTGGGTTGTATTTAAGCGTATAGGTTCATGTTTTAAAAGAAACACCCTACCTAACACACATGTTACTAATCATATATCTTCCTTATTTTAAATACGATGGTTAAATTAAACGTTTTTATAATTTTGTTTCTTCAAAATTTCCAGGATCATGATTTTATCTTGAGAAATATACATCTTTATTCTCTTCTTAAAACTCTTTATGCTAGGTAACATTGAACTTTAACGGAGGAATGCGCACAATGATGAATCAATTGCTGTGTTATTGTGGAAAAACACAATAACACCTTAGTTTTTCAATAAAAACTAAACTTAAGTTACATTAAGTTTTTTCTAGTTAACTAATAAACTACTTTCGGAAAATATAGAAAATATTAATGACAATTATTTTCTCTCGGAGGAGTGATTACAGTCAAATAAATTTACATGATTAAAAGCCCTAGATTTTAATCAGTGAAGTTTTCATCCAATTACAAAAACAACAGAATCTCTTTGAAAATCAATAACTCCTGATGAATTTCCAGATAAATCTGTTTTAATCTTTAATTCCTCGGGTTCATGGCAGAGGGAGCAGTAGGGGATTAACATGGCTTTGAAGAATGGACTGAGAATAAATTACGGGCGCTGGGATCTCAGCCCTCGCTCACTCTCTGTGCTTCAGTTTCAATGAAAGAACTGACACATGTATTCTACTCTTGGGGAGAATCCATTTTTCATCCCTTTAAATAATGATTTGTTCACCAAATTCCAAATATATGTTCCTTTTTTGACTTGATACTCCTTGAAAATATTGGGGTAGCGTAAGGAGGATGGACGTATTTATACTGTAAAAATCAACTAGTGATTTTTTTTTCAAGTAGTAGGTTTCTTTAAATAACGTTTTCAATAACAACTTAAAATTTATTTTAGTAACTAGTAGTCAGCTGTTTAATTTATAAGCCAAACAAAAAATTTGTAAGCCTGGCAAAAAAAATTACAGTTCTAAATTATTCATTTTTGACTGTTCTAAATTACTGATTAAAAAGCACTACACAAAATCTTGTGGTGTAAAACTACCAGTAGGCATGCAACATAAAAAAAATAATAAAAAATACTTCAGCCTATTGAATATTAGCAAGGATAAACAAACCCTTCTCTACACTATTTCTGTCCCATACCACAAAGGATCGTGGTTTTTTAAATGGGCTATAGTCTGTATTTTTTATGTATACGTTAAGAAAACTAACATTGGAAATAAAAAAGTCGTTGTTTATTTAGAAAATGTTAACAACAACCATGACGTCAGTTACTTAATAAAAATTCGATTAAGTAATATCGTATTATACTAGTTATTATCGTAATATGCTAATTTTGCATTTTATTATGTACATTCATTTATTAAACTGAGAACCACCGTTTAATTTGTTTTTCGGTATAGCATTTAAAAAATTACATACAGAGTAAAGAACCTAACTGTGCCACCATTAAAATATCAGAAACTATAAGATTTATAAAACTTTTAAAGATGGACGGAATATTATTTATGACAATAAAATTATGAATTCTGTGGTGGTTAACTTAAAAGTTCGTTATGGAACTCTATTTTAATTATTTTTTTAGGAATTTCCATTCAATTTTAAGATTTTTCTATAATTTGTTATTTTGCCTTTAAATAAACCGTTTATCAGGTAATGGGAGTGCACGTTTCATTTTTACCTCTTTCACAGGCAAAATTTGGTCATCGATTTTCTAACAGTTTGCGTTGGATTAGAAAAGTCTTTCTTGTCTATAAAACTAATAGTTTCTGAGATGACAACGGGGGCACACTTTAATTGTTCACCCTGTACATTTTTTTATATTGTTTACTTCCTAATGACTTCCTGACATACCAGAAGCATAAGTATGAAACACTCATTAATATGATTATTCAAAGGCCAATATCACGTCACAACGAGGATTAGATTAGGCTAGACGGCCGGCTACCGTCTAGTGCTATTGTTATCACTTCATGCATAATGCATGTAAGATGATCTTGCTATGGACTGCTGTCGTAATAAATAAGGCTTTAATGCCTGTCTACCATCCAATACTGTCCCCTTATAGCTACATACGTCTTTTCTAAAAATGATTTTTCTTTTATAACAATTATATTTTAGTGGGTTCAGTAAAATGTGTATCGTAAATTTATCGTAAGTTTATTGCGAATTTTTAGATTTTTAAAACTTACTGTTCGCAATCGTTTTATGTGACAAACGCAAAGAAAATCTATAAATTTGTTTGCTTCATTTATCTGTATTAATTGTCTTTTATTTTAGGTAACTCCGTCAGCAATGAAATGTTTTATTTTACTTACTTCATTACATTCATGGATTACGCAACGACTAAAACTATTTAAGTTGTCTGTTAATGTTAAAATATTTTCTGTGACCCGGTAAAAGAGTAATACAATTTAATAAAAAGTCAAATTACTAGATGGTTTCAAGCACACGGTATTGGAATAACAAAAAAAAAAATCATATACTAATAATTTAAGTAATCAATAATTTAACGTAAAGGTCATATAGAATTAGTTTAAGGATCAATGGAAACATATTTCGATGACCAATTTTTCTAATAAGCTAGTACATGAATGAATAAGATGTATATAATATATAAATGATTTTATAAATAATCATCACATTTATATTATTAAAATTTCTGATTTATTTTATGGAACATATTTTGATAATTCTAATGCTAAGGGACGATAAACAAACAAAGAATACATTCCTAAAATATACATCATAATTTGTATGTTTTGTTACAAAAATATTACTGTATACCAATAACAATATCATTAAGTTTCCAGGAAGGTTAACTGTCCCAGCAGTCATTAAAAAATATTGTTCAATGTGAAATTTCATGAAATTTTTCATCATAATAGACCCTCATTCAACTACTTTACTTTACTTTTTATGAATTTTTATTAAATAATTATTGTAACATAAATAATGCACTGTCAAATTTGAAAGTTTCCAACCTCTTAACGTTTTAAATCAAATTCTACGATTCCGAAACGGAAAATAAATTTATTTCTGGAATTTAAAAAGTTTACCCATAATAAATATGATCGTTTTTCTTAACTAAACTTGCTTTTTGAATTTTTAAGAATCCTTAAGCTTTTAATTTGTTTAATAAAAGTGTTTTTCTCTAACACTATTTATAAGTATTTAGAAAGCGGCGTCTTTTAAAGGAAAGTAGACCGGGAAAACTATTGTCTTTTGAAGGAACCATTTTGTCGTCCAAGTCATTAACATTTCCTTTGTCGTTGGGTCTCAAAGAAAAAGAATTTTTGCGAGAAACTTCATGGCCAACACAAGTCTTTTAAAGATATCCATTTCATTTATAAATTTTTATACAACCGGTATGCTTTAATGAAATTTGTATTTTTAATCTCATTTTTGATGACTCATAATAAATAAGCAACTAAAGTTAAAATGCAATTTTTTTGCTGAATATATTCTTAATGTAAATTTGATTTTAAATAAGCCCTTTACTTATTAGATAACGAATAAAATAAGCTATTGTAGTTGATGTCTAGTACGCCAAACAAACGCACGTTTGGTAAATTTTACATTTGATTTCTTCATAAGCACAAGTCCAGGTTGGAGGATAAAACAAGTTGCATATTTGACGAACATGGCCCGCTCCAAGCCTGCTCTAAGCACAACGTATTCAGGTGAATATTTAAAGTGAAAATTATAAATTTTACTGATATTTGTAGGAAATGGATTGTGGAAAATGTAAATAAGCAAAATTAGTGTTCAACGGACACGTTAATACTCTAATAACATTTAAGAAATTCTTTTAGAGTCCAGTAGAAGGCATTTTACTGGATAAGGCTCGAAATAGACCGGTCCACTAAAAGCAGCTGTCTTCATCTCTTGACGTCTTTGCTAGAGCTGATGTATCGTTGTTGACAAACCTCTAGTGAGTGAGTAATAACATTCCAGAGTTAAAAGGATGCTGCTATGACTTTCATTTGAGGATTGTTTACTTTCTTAACAAAATGGAAGTGCATGTTTTTTAGTTCTTAAAACAATTCAATGATTAATAACTTATGAATAAATTAATAAATATTCAGCTATTCTACCTCAAAATTAATGTGGTATCGTTTATGACTTTTACCTCACATAACCCATTTTCTGCTAATCTCATAAAAATCTTTTGAACTGTACCATGAAAATACTAACAGTTGACAACTCCTATCTGTATTGTTGAGTTACTCCGTACACATACTCTTTGTAAAGTAAAATTTATTATGAATTCATTTTATTAAAATTACAATTTTATACTAGTCAATGGTACATACAGCCCATATTCTCTTCATTTTGTATTCTTATATATTAAAAAAATAAAATAAAAAGTAAAATGTTTATTTCGTCCAGAATATTTGTTCAAAACTCCCCGTGCTAACTAACCTCTAGCTTACTATTTATCCTTTATTCACAAGTAAATGATTAAAGTGCATGGGATATGTACCATTGACTTTATGATTAGATGAGCTGGTGGCTAGAGCTATCAATCCTCGACCGCAAATCCGATTCCAGGAATTATTCGATGGTGATCATAGGATAAATCTGGTTATTCGCATACCATAAAAAATAACATACTGAGCTATGCAATATAACAATTTTAAGACATTTGAACTCTAATTTACGAAACAATACAAATAGTGCTCACAATTTAGAGTATCTCGCCTTTCTTGAAACCCCAAAGTGTATTTACAACCTATAGCTTTTGATTGCAATACTCGTCTAATTTCAAAACGGAAATTTTATTGCTGGCATACCTCACTTTCCATGAAACCAGCTACATATTCGTTAGAAAGCCTTTAACAATATTTCCTAAATCTACATATATCCACATAGTTTCGAGTTTGCATTGAGACACAGCCTTGAGATGTGTGAAACACTCCCAACTATTCAATTAAATCATTGAATACAAAATAAGATATAAAAATAATGAACTTTTGATAGTTTCACTGGTTCCACGACTGAAGCTATCCAAACTCTTTTTTCTTGGTTAAAAAAATAAATGGATCTATATGAAGTAAAAACTTAAATTTTTAAAATAAATTACTTATGCTATAAACATCCCTCCAAACTGAAATATAAAAAATTATATAGTTTTTATCAACGTTGAGGACAGGAATCTTGATGGGAAAATACTGAGCTTGATAGAATGTCTCCCATAAAGATTTTTAGTACTCAAGTAGATTAAAGTTTTCCATGAGTCTGTGTTATAAGGATTCTCGTTGATGCGTCAGAGGTTTTTACAGGTTCAGTAAGACTAAGACTTACGAACAAATAAGTATAATGAATGGATAAAAATTATTTTTAAAGAAAGAAACTTCATAATTTGTGAAATTAATCAAGCTATACAGTATAGTTATTTCTTATGTATTTACGTTTCACAGTTCATTTTATATAAGACCAACTTAAAATCTTAGCATTATTCTTAATTACAAGAATGAATTGTAAAGATGTGATAGTAAAATACCCCAATGATTTCTCACAATATAAGATAGAGTTTCAGCTAAAATCTTTGTAAAGGTTTGAACGTAAAAAGCACATTTGGGAAGCATGAGAAAGCAAATGCACTTAGTATTAAGTTATGCAATAATTACGAGTAGTATAGTCTAATCATAAACTTGGCACCACGCACGGAACGGGAAAAATACCATGTATTCTATTAAAAAAGGACGCTCACAATCAAATTACACTTTATCACCCAGTTATTAATTACTGAACGCTCCCAATTAACGAAACCGGATTCAAAACAGTGTATCAAGGTTTATCCAGGAGATTTAAGGGGATAAATAGAGATTGGAGATCGGCTTCATGAGATTGGAAATAGAAAATTCGCTGGGTTTCCGTTTTGTTTGTATGTAAATAGAGTGGCCACGGCGAATGAAAATTCTTGCTTGTTGAGTTACAAGCAACTGCATTCGAGTTTCAATAATGTTTTTCTCATATCTCTAAATACCCAATAAAAATATATTTTAATATTAGTTTTCTGTGAAACAACAAGATAGAAATATTTAACTTTGATTTTAATTAAAATTAATGGGAAATTTTCTTTACTTTTTCTATACAGCCTGCGATAATTTTCTAATTTACATTTTATATTTTTATAATTATGAAGTAGTAATTTTTTTCTTTTTATAATGTTATAATAAATAATTTTAACATCCGATTAGTGGTAATTCAAACAATGCGACAGCAATAAGTTTCGACTGTCAAATGAAGTCATCATCACAATTCTAACACATGTGATAAGATATGGATCAAGACGCGAAATAATTCACCTTTAAAAATATATACAGGGTGAATCTCATAAGGTGTCCTAAATAGATTACAGACAAACACTTTGCCCTACATCCTTGAAACAAAATTATTTCCCACTAAATTGACCTCAAGGAATTATTTAAAAATATTTTTAACATTGTATAAATACAGGGTGTACCAAAAACTGGAGGTCACAGGTTCGAATCTTGGAAATTTCAAATATAAACATATGTCATATTATACATCATTAGAAAGGTCTATTTAATAAAAACATTTTGGTGAAAACAGAATTTAGTTATCTTTATTCATTTCAAAATGGCGTCCATTTTTTTAGCCAAAATCAAAATTTACGGAATACCCTGTAATTCTTTTATTATTAATCATAAAAGACTTCTGATTCAAAATACTTATTTGAAATAAGCTAAGCTTTACAATGATATGCCACAAGATCACATTTATTTAAAAACTAAAATTTCCAAAATTTAATATTTTTGAAAATGTTTACATAAACAAAACTCAAAAATTTCAAATGCTAACCAATGTCATTTTGTATACCATCTTAAAGCTCTCGTTGAACTAAGCAACTTTGTAATTTACACTAATGCCGTATCTCTTTTGGTTTTGTAGTAATGACGGAAAAACGTTATTTCCCCATATAACTTGCATGTTAATTTAAAGGCATGGTAACAGTGGAAGAAGGACTGCCATACTATCATGTCCTGATTAATTAACATGCAAATCATATGGGAAAATGACATTTTTACTCTATTAATACAAAACCAAAAGAGATACGACTTAGTGTAAATTACAAAGTTGCTCAGTTCAACGAGAGCTTCAAGATGATATACAAAATGACATGGGTTAGCATTTGAAATTTTTGAGTTTTGTTTATGTAAACATTTTCAAAAATATTAAATTTTGGAAATTTTAATTTTTAAATAAATGTGATCTTGTGGCATATCATTGTAAAGCTCAGCTTATTTCAAATAAGTATTTTGAATCAGAAGTCATTTATGACTAATAATAAAAGAATTACAGGGTATTCCGTAAATTTTGATTTTGGCTACAAAAATGTACGCCATTTTGAAACAAATAAAGATAACCAAATTCTAATTTCACCAAAATGTTTCTATTAAATAGACCTTTCTAATGATGTATAATATGATATATGTTTATATTTGAAATTTCCAAGATTCGAACCTGTGACCCCCAGTTTTTGGTACACCCTGTATTTATACGACGTTAAAAATATTTTTAAATTATTCCTTGGGGTCAATTTAGTAAGAAATAATTTTGTTTGAAGGATGTAGGGCAAAGCGTTTGTCTGTAATCCATTTAGGACACCTTACGAGATTCACCCTGTATATATATTTAGTACCACGCCAAATACTCACATGGGGATAAAAGTTACACAAACTACGTAAATAGTTCAATCTTGCAGTAAATTCTCTAATTTATTTATTTTTATAGATTGTCCTTTGTGTATCGCTCGATCGTGACCTTGAATCACCTCATTATTATCTGTTTCTCAGGAAAATTTGTATATAATAAGATCTCAAACTTAAAGACTTTAATGTCCTAAGTTTTTCAATTAGTAATTTCTTCTTTTGGAAAAATTAAATTTTTTTAAAAACATCCACAATTAAAACCATGTTATTAAATTTTTTATGATGACATTTCCCCTAAGTACTGTAATTATTGAATCTCTATTTCAACGTATCCTAATTTAATGTTACTCAAAATTTAGTAACTGGGAATGTTCTTGTTACAATTTATAGTGATCACTGAATCCCATTTTTAAAGTGTTATGAGTAAGTGGAACACGAAAATAATTACTACGTGTCTTTTTTTGCAAAGAAACTCCTAACTTCAAAAATAAGCACCATTCTTATATAATTTAATTATTGATGATGAAATAACATTTTATTTTTAACGATCAGTAACATATTATATTCCTTGTATCAGAGTATTGGAGAACATTGGAATACAGTATATACTGCCAGCAGTGCTGTTCGGATAGCCCATAAATTTGAGCCCAAGATATAGTACGTAGATAGTCTCTAGATAATGTTCCTTAGTCTACTAGGAGTCAATATTGTTCTAGAATCGTACTGAAGCCGTCCAGAAGTAGCAGTTGCACTGCAATATAGCTCCATATCGTCCGACTCACGAGCCGTTAGGAAAAACACAAGCAAAACAAATAACTGTGATTAATCAAATCGTATTGAAGCCGTACACAAGTAGCAGTTCCACTGCAGTATCAGCTCCTTATCACCCGACTCATGATCCGTTAGGAAAAACACAAGTAAAACAAATAACTGTGATTAATCAAATCGTATTGAAGCCGTACACAAGTAGCAGTTCCACTGCAGTATCAGCTCCTTATCACCCGACTCATGATCCGTTAGGAAAAACACAAGTAAAACAAATAACTGTGATTAATCAGATGCGGATGGCAAGATATTATAGAGTAATTGTGGGGCTTGTTTCTGAATGCATAAAGATAAGACGACCTTATCAAGATGGTCTGGTTTGTCCTGCTCCATATTCATGGAATGAACATCAAACCTTAGTCCTATGAGGCACGAAAGGACCCTGTATCATTTTAACATATACTCGATATTTTATTTATAGTATAGTAGTACTATATTAAATTTGTTATTTGAAGAAATTGAATTCAAAGTTGTATCAATGTAATAGCTTTCTACACTTGTAAAATTCTAAAAGATCTCTTTATGCAATACGTAAAAAAAAATAAGTAGTATACAATAAATAGTATACAATACGTAAAAAAAAGAAACAAAACATAATAACTGCGTTACTTGTTTAGAAATTTTTGTTTCACTATACTAGAATTAAGATAAGAAATTGACGATACTTTCAATTATTTGAAGTATTATCAATAATTTATTATACATATGTTTATGTACTTTACAGGAACTATTACTAGACTAAGACTTATTGCATGAAAACTGTAATACGCATAGGAGCATTGTATGGAAGAGGCTACTAAAAAAAGAGATGTGGGTTTCACTGAACCGACTCAATTTAAAACTGTTGTCATAGATCAAAATTTAAGATGAAATTTGTCTTTGTTCATTCTTAGACTTAACTGTTTGTGTCGATTTTTGTTTAGGTACGTATGTGGTAGTTACAGTCACCTGTGGTAAGTTGATAGACAGCATAAAGAGAAACATTTTGCAAGAGAAAGAAATACCAAAATGTGTTTGATAGAGTTACCAGTCGTGTCGTTGAAGAAATTATTTTTTTATATAAAAAACTAGGGAGAAAAAATATACAAGGCGAGTAGGGTTCGCAGTAGTAACTATAATAGACAAACCATTAGAAACACCTAACACGGAAGTTTAACCACACAAGAATCACTCCTAACAATTAAGTTAAATGTATTATTTTTAGAGCATTTTGTCTTCTATTATCAAGTTATTTTGTAAGAAACGTATTTCAATTTCAAATCCATGAAAATTAAAATAAAAGGCAAATTGAAAAATCAAAACATTATAATCTACAATGTTTAAGACATAGGGTGCTGACATTTTTCCGTACTACACATTTTCACATTTATTTTGGTTGGAGGATCAGTAAGCAGAGTAAGGGGTTAGGAGATTACAAAACATTTGGTTTCTGCTGATATGTGTTTTGGCTGGAATCTTACCAATGAAAATTCATCTGTTTTGGCTCAAATTTTCCGCTTAAGGACTGTGTTGCTTGAAAAAATTGGAATTTTTACAGTAAGCTTATCCTAAATAATAACAAAATAATAAAATAATAATAATAAAATAATAAATCAAGAAAGAACTAACTCGATCCTTAAATAGGACAGTCATCAACTTTTGGTGAGCTTCTGTGTACAAAAATTTAGTTATAACATAAATCACATGTTACATGTTGATTTCACATAAATTTCATAAATGTAGTAACTTTTAGTGGAAACATATTAATAAATCGGAAACTTTATTTAAATACACACATATTCTACGTTTAAAATATGAGAAATTGTTTTCCCATCGTAAGAGACAAATAAAGTTTCTCAAACCAAATACACATACGAAATACACTCGTATTGCCAGTGAAGATTTGACCACATCAAGGAAGATATAGCACTAAATTATTGTTAGTACAGTATTAATAATTAATATGTAATAGAGTTGCTATATGTCTACCCAAATAATTTAGAGTAGTCCTACTCTTGCTTCGCTATTATTTGTTAAAGTGGATTTACACAATAGCCTGCCGTGTCCCTGCCATGACGTTTTAGTTGAAATCACTTTTCTGGATTGCTCATTTAATTTGTATACGACGGCAGGTTTGCGATTCCTCTTCTGTTTTCATCTGATCGCTCTTGATGGTGATTCGGAGCAGGTGACCGGTTTGCGCCAGTGGGCAGGGACAGCGTGTTATAAAAACGACCGGCTGGTCACCGAGTCGGCGCCTCATCGGTGTTTTCGTCAGTGGTTCACCATTCGGAAATATTCGGTTCGGTACGGAAACAACCGAAGTCAGTACGTAAAGCTTAGATCCCAGTTCGCACCGCAGTCGCAGTTCCTCGTGCTCATCCTTCATACTTGGAAGGGGATCAAGCAAATACTGAAACTTGTGAAATCTCATCCGAAAGTATATAATAAAATAAATTGGGTCATATTTCAGTCTACCAAAAAGCATATGGAACTCTCCCTCCTCATCCCGCGCACGAAACACCTTGTGTATCCAGCACATCTTTCGCCGTTTCCTCTTTTTTTTTTTTTTTTTTTTTTTTTTTTTTTTGTAAAACTAAATAAGCAGCAGTCGCGGTCACTACATCTGCCTCATTCAAGTCTATTTAAGAAACTGTGTGGTCCGGTGGTGCGCAGGCAGCCTTTTAGAATTAAGCCTACAACACTTTACAATTCTATTGGCGATTTCTATCTGTTGGGCTGTAAAAAAGTTCATATCGATCATTTCCTCTAACGCTTAGTCAATCACCGCGCAATAGAGTTCACTAACCGTCCTATGCCATTCTGATCTGCTTCTTCAATATGTAAACTAGGATTATTCGATTTTATAGCTTATGAACCTACACTGAACACTTGTAGATGTGTTGTAACTACTGGTCGCTGGGATTTGATTTGTTATAAAAGTAGATGAGAATTATAAAACATTATCTTATTTCCGGTCTTATTTTCATTGGAGTAGTTTTTTCTGTATTGTTCTGTAGTTAAATACGATTTTTAACATGATAACTCATTAATAGACATCTTATGTATTAAAACAGATTCTCCGTGTTACCGGCCTTTAATGACAGGTCCGGTTATTGGCTCATGTTTATGTAACATATACCCGTTACAAGCTCCTGTGTCAACGGCATTATGTGATGTTAAATTAGCGATGCGTCTTCCTCCACATAAATTATGTAAATTACAATGGTCAGGTGTAAAGGCAGTTCATAGTGCGACTAAAAACACTGACAAAACACGTGTACTTAACTACGAGGATAAGAACTGATATAAATAATTACATACAGGGTATCTGTAAAGTCCGTCACCAAACTTCATAATATGGTAAAATGGGTCAAAATAAGCAATAATTCATTTGAAGATAGTCCTAAAATGCAAATTTACCCAGATATCCACTATTTTGTTTTTTACACCTAAAAAGTTTTATTTCTGTAACAGGTTATTGTATTAAGTTCATATTTGTCATGAAGCCTTTTCGCACGAATGCCTTTTTTCAGGAAAATAATATTTTTCTTGATGTTTTTAAATTTTGGCCTTTTAAAACTGTTGAAACTCCGATTCTTCAAAACAGTCAATTAAAAAGAAATGTATAGTTGAGAAATTTATTTGTCTAACCAATAGTACCAAGTCCGATAAGATTTGACAACCAATAATGTAGCTATTTTGATTTTTTATATAAAAATAACCTGAATTTGCATTAACTATAGTGCGAAATCGACTTTTTTTCTACAGAAAAATCACAATAACTCCGTAATTTGTTGTCACATCTTAACAAACTCTGTATCATTGGTCATATAATTAAATTTCCTTATTTTTTGGTATTTTGTGAATTTTGATCAAATATACTGGTTTTGAGATTTTTTAGCTTAAAATTCATAGGCTACTGCAAATCTAGTATCATACAAATTTTTCAAGAGGGATCCTATTAAAATACATTTAATTAAAATGTAATAAGTTACAATACATAATAGAGTACAACAGTGTGCATGTTAGAGAGATTGAGGTCCAGCTAAACGGGACGATGAGAGCCATTAGTAGAACACTCATGGCAACCCCTGTACCCTGGCTCCCGGTGCTGTGTAATATCGCTCCACCTGAAATGAGACGAAGGGAGGCACTTACTAGGAAATGTAATAAAATATAACAGGTTACTAAACCTTGATTAACCGTCACGATTCAGGTCGAACCAATGTTCATGGTGACCCGGGTTTCGACCTTCAAAGGCCATTTTCAAACCAATGTACAGTAGATGTCAAACAATCACTTCATTGAAGGTCGTCAAAATTAAAATACAGTCCACAAACACATGTAACATTAAATATTTACACACGTATAAACACATATAAACGGTTCCGGCCGGCCGCTCATTATCGCACTGGTTCAGATTGTGCTGGTGTTATCAGAATGTAATTTTGACGACCTTCAATGAAGTGATTGTTTGACATCTACTGTACATTGGTTTGAAAATGGCCTTTAAGGTCGAAACCCGGGTCACCAATAACACTGGTTCGACCTGAATCGTGACGGTTAAGAGTCATCTTCACCCCTGAGTCAGTAGCCCATTGTTGCGCAGTCGGCAATGTTAATCATACGGCTTTTAATGCAAAACATGGTATTGTATTCCCCTGTTTCGGACGCCGTTTTTCAACCGATTTTCTTTAAACTTGGTAAGTGTTTAGTTGAATAGTTATACTATGTCGCTCATACCTTGGAATTTTGAAAATTTAACAAATATTACTAAGGAAAATCGAGTTACTTTGCGACGTCTCAAAGAGTAACATTTGTTAAATTTTCAAAATTCCGAGGTATGAGCGACATAGTATAACTATTCAACTAAACACTCACCAAGTTTAAAGAAAATCGGTTAAAAAACGGCGTCAGAAACAGGGGAATGCAATACCATGTTTTGCATTAAAAGCCGTATGGTTAACATTGCCGACTGCGCAACAATGGGCTACTGGCCCAGGGGTGAAGATGACTCTTAATCAAGGTTAGTAACCTGTTATATTTGATTAATACGATTCTGGAGGCACAAAAAGATCGTATCTGCTCCACAGCTACCCATCCATGATTATCTCAGAACCCAGAACATGAGCCGATTTAGGTCCCGAAAACCACCACTGCGTACAGCATCCCAGTTGAGTGATACAAAATTTTCCATCCATACCAACTGGATTTCCTCCTGGGATTCTTTTCAAGGTCGGAATCACTTTTTAATTGCTGACCCTACCTTGGCAGTAGGTGGTATGGGTCTTCCTCGGAAGCAATGGACAGTTCTCAATCATTTCCGCTCTGGAGTGGGAAGATGCAATTATTGGAAATACAAACGTAGGATGACAGAAGACCAGTTATGCTTCTGTGGAGCGGAGTTCCAGACTACGACTCGCATAGTCTCTGAGTGCACAATGAGTGCTTCCCCCAAAGTTTTGATTGGTCTAGTGAAACTGGGCTGCAATGGCTTTGCGCCCTGGATTTTACTTTACAAAGAGAGATCATAAATGTTTATTTATTTATTTAGATCATAAATGTTTGTTTTCGTTTAGTTTTAAATGTATTAACGCAGGTGCTATTTACTGCAGAGTATCTTTTATATATTTCAAAAGTTGGTGGCTGGCTATGATAGCCATACTTAATAGGATCCCTCTTTTTTGTGTATATACATACACATATATATACCAAATCACAAATAAACTATTTTGTGACATGAAATAACTATATTAGAGTGGAATGCTTTGAAATGAGCATATATTTTGTTGTATTTTCAATGCTGGCAGAACTATTTCTGTCTATAATTATTTTGCCAAATAACTCAATGACACAATTTGATGGCTGCCGATAGAGCCGAACAACACTCCAACCTGACCCAATATTCAGCTGTAACATTGTATGTTACATAATGCAGTTAATACTCGGTTGTATATGCTGGTGGCAGAGTCCTTTGAAGTCAATGAACACTGTCAACATGACTTGGAATTAATTCAAACTGTTCTCGAAATGTACAGTAATATGAGATGTTATAGTGTAACAGTTTGATGCCAAATATAGACCTTTGAAGCATTGCAATATTGAGTAATATTAGATCTATTACACCCGGTACTGGACAGTTTTCCTGATTTTTGCTTTTAATTAGGCTAGAATAAGTTTCCACATACTTGACTATAACTAAATCTCTGTGGTTCATTAGTAGGCCATAAATGATTGTGTTGTTAGTAACTCGTTTATTTTTTAAATAGTTGTAAAGTTGATTATTTTTTTTTTATTGTATCAGTGCCAGTTTTACGAAGGTTGGTTTTATTATTTAAACGTTTTCTGTATTTACTAAAAAACTAATATTATTATATTTTAACTTCAGGTTTTACTTGAAACACAAGATGGCAATCTAAAATTATCGTATTGTATCTAAAAATGTGTATAATACGTCACACTAATTTATTTGCCAACCTTCTAATTATATCCCAATGTTTTTAATTTTGAACAAATTCTCATTCCATCATCTAACGACATATTTAAATAACATTCTTTTTAAATAGATTTTTGCGAAGCTTTTTAATCCACAGAGTTCCACAGATACATCACCGAGCGGCCAGTTAATATCTGTACTAAATCCTGGCGCCCGTATTTCCCACGCGAGAACAGCAATTCTATAGCCGTTGGGAAATTATACGGACTTTATTTCTTTTTAAATCCCACTTCTATGACATTTATTTTTAAAAATCACAAAAAATATAAAAAATTAAAATATTTTTACTGTAGTTTTTGTAACATTAAACTGTAGTAAGTGATAGGTGGATAGCATGAAACTTGTTTGACAACGATTAAATATTAGAATAATGAATTTAATTCACTTAACATATAATTGGTTTTATAAATTTAGTTTTTGACCTTGGTACGAAATACCATACGGTATGTCTTACAAACATTTTTAGTTTCTAAGATTATGTTCGTTGTGAATCCAATTGTGAGCCTTGTAAAAGCGTCGGTATAATTCCTTTGCTTAGTTAAATTAAACTTGAGATAAAGTTCAAACTCAACACGCAAGACATTTAAGTGTCAGCTGGCGTCAGAAGGCAGCCAAGTGTAAGACAAGTCTCGTAGCTTGATCTGGAGACTCCGCTCCATGAGATGAAAATAAAATGCAATTTCTTCTTGACAATGTATCATATTTTCTATAAAGCAATACACCTCTCAATAGAATATAAAATGCATTGGGACTGTCAAAAGGTATGATCTGATAAAAGACTGTCATTTAAACGATAGTTTTTGTACTCGTTTAAGAAATATACACTTGACTACACTTGAATGTCACTATATCGTAGTTTAAAATAGCTACATAAAGGTAATAGTGTTTCGACAATGTGATAAAAGATAATCAAATCGCTTTGCAAAAAGACAACACGGACCTCAGCTATTTTCAGATCATGTACAAGTCAGTGACAAGAAATTAATGGATAGCTGACAACACAATTTTTCGGCAGGGCTAGTTGTTGAACCTGGGCCAAACGATTAACCTGGACTGCTTCAGCACTGGTTCTGAAGACTAGTTCTAACAAGTAACGTTATCTCTGCTATCAGTTGATTGATCATCGCTATAGAGATGCTTCAGGTGCGAAAAACCAGGTTCCATGCCTCCCTTGACTTAATCTCTTTTTATTTGTTAATTTTCAAACCTCAAACTTTTAAAATCTCTGTTTTATCCATCAATAAAGAGTTTTCCTGTATTTTACTTCTATAAAGTCGATGTGTGACATTGGCAGATTCGAACAGTACAAATAGACTTCAGCTAGAGCCTGAGGGACTAGCCATGTGTATTATTTATCAAACGTATTCTCTAAGCTTGGCCTGATATCGCCCTTCAATGACAGGCCCAGTTGTTGGCTCATGTATATGTAAGATACGTCCAATACACCCCCTTGTGTCGGCTGCATTATGCATTGTTTTACTAGTGATGCGTCTCTATCTTGATAATTAATGTATTAGTAAACTACTACAAGCTAAAATTTTGTCATAAATAAAAAACACCAGAAATGAGAATGGAAGTTAAAATGAATTGTGTGTTAAGTATGTTTCTTTTATTTGAAAGTCGAACGTTTGCAGTGCTTCCAGACGTAGAATAATTATCAGTATCCTTTTTAGTAATTAGCTCTGCAAGCTGAGACATTTCATCCAGTCAGGGATTCCGAACCGCAAATATGCCGACATAATTTTACCCATTTTCTAGTCTAATTACAACCTACAAAAATTCAAATTTTCCGTTAACTTATGTGTAGTTTACAAGTACTCTTGAGTTTTACAAAACCACTTAATTAAATTAGTTATCATATTTATACATAATGTATAAAAATTTAATATTTAATATTAATATTTCATATATATTTAATATTAAAAATATTTATACATTATGTATTTATATTTAATGTATAAATATGTATAAAAATGTAGATTTCGTATAAAACAATCAAGAATTGAATTAAAATGCGATATGGACAAAAACACTTTTTTTAGACCGAAAAACCATTAGTTTTGTAATGGATATGATAAATTTATGTAGGACTCCAACGCGATGTCTTGGCGCTAGTGCTTAGTGTTCGTTTATTTTTTTTAGAAACATGACTAATAGATGGTTGAGGGAATCTGCCTCAGTTTAAATGTACCCGAAAGAACTAGAGTGGGACCAAGTAGTGCATAAAATCAATTGCATTAATTTTAGTTTTATTTGTGGACGTTTTAATTAAATTTTGATTGATTGAGTTGGAAAAAATTGCTAACTCATAAAACGCTTTGCAAATAAAGTAAAGGATAAATCACACATTCCCTTGATGTGTCATCCATGCCATATCATAAAATAATGATCATCTTTACAATCACCCATAAATTCATTTTAGGCTAAATAAAATACATCAAACTATTGGAAAATTACAGATGGTTCAGCGATGATTTTAGTTCGAAATTTCAATTTATCGTCTAAATAATATGTAATCCTCTCATTTCTTTGTACTTCAATGTATCTCCCTAAAAATTAACATAAATGCTTTGGGGCTTAGCGTTTGGTTTTAATATTAAACTACATCATATATTCGGAATTATAGTATTTGGAATTTAGTTTAAGAATGTAATTTTTAATCCACTTGATAAATGTTTTAGTGATTTTTTAAGTGATCAAGAATTCTATTAATCAAAGATTTTGTACAGTAGCTTTTAAACTTATATGTCGGTTGTGTTTCACATGAACTATGACACTTTTCTGCTAAACATTTTTTATTTCACTCTTTGAATTACTTAACGTCTGAAATTTTATGTTATTGCGCAAACCGAGTGAGTATCACTATAGTTCAGTAATTTTAACTGTAATGAAATCTGAAACATATTTATAAAGAAGAGTTTATAAAGAAGAGAAGAAGAGTAGATAAAACTCTCTTCAGCCGTAATGTAAGCTTATTGTGTGTAAGCAATATATAGTGAATGTTGCTTCAGGCGTATGAAGACTGAGTGTGTGATTGATTACACACTCAGTCAATTACATTAAGTATGATTTATCCTTATAAATAGTTAAATATAAACTTAAAAAGTATTTTGAAAATATTGAGAGCCATGCAGTTTTTTTGGAACAGAATAAAACTAATGGTTGGAAATGATAAAATGAAATGCAATTTTATTGGATATTGTATTCAATAAAATTGTATACGGTGTTCAATTTTTTTAAACATAAAACGCTGTAAATGCTTGTTTTCTTTGTAGTGACGGTTGAAATGCATTAGGCAGCATGCAATTTTTTACAACATTAACATGAACCCTTGTCACTTACACTCGCTGGACACTGGCCACTTTCATGGCAGCTGCTTTTCAAATGTTGATGTTCATTCCAGTTCTGAATATCAGTCCCGCTTAACCTACATCAATCTCAATCCATAATTTTAATGAATATTTAATGAAACAGTTATTTATTACTAAATAACCTATTTTTTAATTACAGATTTTCTGTAATTCTGAAAAAAAATCAGAGATTCCTTCAGTTTCCTCTGAAAGAAGAATTGATTGAAATCTCAATTAAATATCTTTTCAGTCTAATTAACAGATTTTCCCTCCATCATATTTCCATTAAGCTTTTGTGATTTTTAGCGAATTTCCCTATAGGGAATACGCTATTACGGTAGTAGCCATGGTAAGACCTAAGCCCAGGACCACTTTACTTTTTCATTTTGAGGTCCCCAGAAGCCAAAAACACCATTCGTTCATTTTCATATATATGTATATATATATATATCTATCTATCTATCTATCTATCTATATATCTATCTATCTATATATCTATGTGTCCGTGGCACTGATAACTTTTGAAGGGGACCTCCGATTTTGATGAAATTTGGTAATGAGGTGTAAGACCAGGTCTATTTTCATGAGTTCGCGAACCAGCATTGTCGGGTTATGGGAACGGGGTTTTATGGGGTTTCAAAGGGGTCAAAAATGGGTTTTTTGCATTTTTGGACCATAATTTTTAAAATTCATCAATTTTAACTGAAACCATTTAAAAGAGCTTAAAAAAACAAACAATTTGGTATTTTGAATTTTTATCATAGCATAACTGGTTACGGGGAAAATCCAAAAATGTGTTTTCCATGTTATTCTTATGGGAAATCAAGAAAACCCTATATCTTGCTTATTTATTGACATAACTTAATCAAATTTGGTATGTACATTATCTATATAAGGTTTGACTTATACTTGCTTACAAAACCCATATGGTGGCAAACCTACATTACACCCCCATGGGATTTATGGGGAAAATAAAAAATTGCCAGAGTTTGATACAATTTTGTGTTTACATTCACCAATTATTGATTAACTTGGATTTTCTAACAACACCCAATGGCAGGAAACCTACATACTCGATCCTATGGTGTTTTTATGGGGAAAGTAAATAATCAGAAATTCCATTGGAAATTCGCTGAGTACGCAGGTCTGCTGCGACGGGGGTATTATGTATTACATATATACAACGAATACCTAACAAGAATACATAGGAAAACATAAAAAATACCACCTTTCTAGCTTTATTTTAGGAACGATAAAAGTGGGAGGAGTTTTAAATAAAAGCTAAATATTTGGGCTTTTGATGTTTTAAGTTTTTATTTTGAATCCATATCAAGCTATAATGGGAACTTTGACCAATTATAGCTTGATATGGATTATAAGTAAAATTAAATTAAAAACAACATAAAATAGCCCAAGTTTATTCTTTCAGTTAACACTACTCCCTCTTTTATGGAACCTAAAATAAATTTGAAAAATTGGAGCAGTTGAAGCACTGTACTATAAAATTTTAACCCGTGATATCCCCGATTCTGACAGTCTGTGTCGGCAGCCGCTGAAACGGCTGGGCGTAGGCTATGAACATATTCAATGAATAGCATGTATTAATTAAAAGCCTACTTTTCGAGGCCAATTCTCCTTCCTCTTCATCATCCACCTATGTCTTGGGTCTCACATGTGCTGAAGTATAGCAGCGTTTCTTTATTCGGTGTTTTGCACAGAATACCAGATATTTTTTCTCGACATCAGTATGCTTGTAAAGTAGTTTCACCGACGACCGCTAGGACTGACCCTTTAGTTCCCTCTTAATAAATTTACGTAAAAATTACTGTCTTTATTGTTTAAAAAATTCTTACAGTTATAATTTTTTAAACTTAAAAGTTAATTAATCAGTCATGTACCGGTAATCTTATTAGTTACATAAACGTTATACGCATCCCCATTACTTCATGTTTCAACAAGAATGGTTTTTTTCATAATGCGAATTTTATGTGCATATGGTATCATAGGTAGAACGATAAAGGTTAACTTAGATTTTTGAGGTAATATTTTGTTTTTAAAATTAAAGTGAAACTATAGAGGACCGTCGATAATCATACTCGACGTTTAGATGTTAAATTTTATTTTATAGTAGGCTAATTAAAATATTTGTTTTACGATTTTTGAACCTGCGATCTTTTATATAAAAGAACGTCCGTGAATATGCATAAAGCTCATCCATACTCAAAGAAGTATTACCAAAACAGCGTTAAATACTAGCTTTACCACCATTTTTATATTAGCTAAGAAAGTAAATAAAGTAAAATTAGGGATATAAGTTTTGTTAGAAAACTCGTAAGTCACAAAGTTCTATATTATCAGTTATGGTAAAGATTTGTTAGAGACATGCAGATTTTTTAATAACATTACGTTAAACCCCTGTCAAAAGCACTGGTCACTCTGGTGGCAGAGATGCTTTTCAACTGCTTCTGGCTGAACCAATAAATATTTACCTTCAAGATGTTCGTTTCTAACGGTAACATTAGGTACCCTAATAAGAAATAGAGCCCCAATTATTTGAAATTCGGCTGAAAGATTTTTACTTATAATGAAATAAAAAAAGTAAAATGTGAACAGAGTTGTAATTACAACGGTTAACATTGATTAAATTATGTTTATAGATTCACAACTTTCAGTTCAACATAAAAAGACGCCACTCATTTCAAGTATTTGAATTTTTTCATATTTCAAAAGGCTTTATTTTGCCCTTAATTATAGTTTTATATGTACATATAGTGACACAGTTAAACTATACAGGTTAACTTAAAATTTTAGAGATAACAACATTTTGAACTAATTACCAATATATAATTATAGAATCTATATGATTTGTAAATATACTATAATCAATAGTAACTATTTTTCTAAATATTCCCCATTTTTAAGGCGTCAATTCATACTCAACAAAAGTTATTAAGTATCCATGTTCGAATCTGTGACGTTATACAATAACATTATTTAGTTAGTTAAAGAAGTTATGTCTTAAATCTTTTGATTTTAAATATGATAAAAAAACATACCCTTCAGTCATATCGATGTGAAGCTCAATGTGAAGATAGAGGAAACTGTAATACCCATAAGATATTGATCACACCTTCTATGCGTCCTAATTGTAGATTTGCAGTAGAATTATGAGGCGACGAAACGTTTTTATTCTTGAACCATTAAAAACTCAAAAATAGTCAGAATTACCAGACCTATGTATGTGGCGATCAGGGTCTGATATTATCCTCCTGGGAAGAAAACTACCCAATACTCGATAACATGATCCAGGTTGAAAACTGTCATATATGGTTAACCAGACATAGTTTCATCTACAGAATGGGAAGCAGAATTGTAACCTAAATCTCCAAATGCTTAATAAACTCGCCTTCAAATTTTTGCTAAGAATTTTTTATGTTGTTGGCTGGTTTAACAGGAGAAAACGGTAAAGATTAATTAAACAACTAGATTAATTCAATGTTCAACGATCCAGACTATTATTGGAATAGGCTTATTCAAGTACAATATAACCCAGCAAGGTTATAAACCATTTTAGTGTTTACCAATGACCTAAAGATAAATAGGCCTACTTATTCAAAACTATGTTTTAACATTATAAAAAAACTGTGACTTGTACATTAAATGTATTGTGGATTTGTGTTTTGAAACACTTGAACATGTTAAATTAAAATTAAACATAATATAATTGCCATATTCATCATTGACTAAACGCTTAATAAATTCTTCCATGTATAGAAAATCTTTTAATAATTTATTAAGGATAATTTTGTTAGGAAATAAAAAATATTTTGAGCTAACAATATACTAGTATATTGTTTATACTACTATTATACATAATATCTTCTTTTATTTAGCTCCAAAACTCTGATGTCAATTTTTTTTCATTTCACTAATGACTATTATTGTTTCCCAAATTATTATAGTTGTATAACACAGCAAAACCAACAAAAACAGCACTGCCGAGAGTGGATGATAACTTAGTTATAAGTTAAAACAGACAGTCAGAGCTCGGCTTTTATTGCACTGACAGAGTTATGACATACAACAACTAATTCAGTTAGTCTATGTTGTTGACAAATTAAACCCCAGAACTCGTGGGTTGGATACTGATCTGAATGCCTAGGGTATTAGTTTACCACTGAATTATAATATCTTGCAACTTTATTACTATGTACATAAATAAGCGTATATCAATCATTATGAATTATTCATTATTCGTTACATAGTGTTATTTGACTAAGAAATTGACAATGGAGTAAACAAATACACATATTCCATTAAAATGGAGAATTTGACATTTTTTAACGACTTTTATTTGATCGTTTTAGCGAATTTCCCTATAGGGAATACGCTATTACGGTAGTAGCCATGGTAAGACCTAAGCCCGGGACCACTTTACTTTTTAATTTTGAGGTCCCCAGAAGCCAAAAACACCGCTCGTTCATTTTCATATATATATAAATATATATATATATATATATATATATATATATATATATATATATATGTGTGTGTGTGTGTGTGTGTGTGTGTGTGTGTGTGTGAGTGTGTGTGTGTGTGTGTGTGTGTCCGTGGTACCGATAACTTTTGAAGCGGTCCTCCGATTTTGATTAAATTTGGTATGAAGGTGTAAGACTAGGTCTATTTTCATGAGTTCGCAAACCAGCATTGTCGGGTTATGGGAACGGGGTTTTATGGGGTTTCAAAGGGGTCAAAATTGGGTTTTTGGCATTTTTGGACCTTAATTTTCAAAATTCATGAATTTTAACTAAAACCGTTCAAAAGAGCTTAAAAAACAAACAATTTAGTATTTTGAATTTTTATCTTAGCTTAAATGGTTACGGAGAAAATCCAAAAATATGTTTTCCATGTTATTCTTACGGGAAATCAAGAAAACCCTATATCTTACCCTTTATTGACATAATAAAGATAGGGTTTAACTTATACTTGCTTACAAAACCCATATGGTGGCTAACCTACATACTCACCCCCATGGGGTTTATGGGGAAAATAAAAAATTGTCAGAGCTTGATACAATTTGGTGTTAACATTCACAAATTATTGATTAACTTAGATTGTCTAACAAGACCCCAGGCAGCAAACCTACATACTCGATAATATGGTGTTTTTATGAGGAAAGTAAACAATCTGAAATTCCATTGGAAATTCGCTGAGTACGCAGGTCTGCTGCGACGGGGGTATTTTAATACATGTGTTAAAATAATGAGTTAAATTAACCCATGTAAACTAACTAACGATATTGTTCAAACTTGCCAATGGCATTGGCAATCATCAAGAGCATTGTTATGGACCTTAACTCATTTATGTAACCGGTAAATTATCGATGGGGAAAAAATTTCCATGTCATACTTTATTGTAATCTAATTTATAAATCAAATTTTATTTTCTAACATGGCCTCTGTCAAATATGTAAAAGGTACATATATAGATGAATAATGTTGTTTTACAATAAATTTTTGATTCCACCTCAAATTCAGTTGATATAGAAGTTTATAATACAAAATTGCATTCAACTGAGACATGACAGTACTGTTTTGTAACAATGCAAAATATTAATTGTATTCCCACATAAAACCCCTTGTTTTGTATTCGATACATAACTAAGAGGTATGCAGTTGTAGTCATAATGACATACTACAGAGAAGAAAAGTAAGAAACGCCTCGTCACAAAGAACAACAAATAGCTTTATACTTTATTTCACACTTTACTTCACATTTTGTGCAATGGTAATGTTTGAAGTTTTGATTCTATAAAGAAAGGAAGTAATATATTGCATTGGCCTGTCTATAGTTTGCAGAATGAAGTATTTACCTTATGGCTGCATTTCATACAGTTGTTACGCTAACTACAGCAATTTGGCAGTTTGATGACAAACAAAGCTCGTTGTGGGGAAATGCACCAGTTGATGACAGGCTGCGTATGATCTGTTAGTAATTGTTGAACGGTTTCATCGTGGGCATTGTTAATATAATTTGACCTTGTTATTGCAAAACCTTTGTTTTGTTGCATCACAAATATCTTTCGTTTCGTTCCACTAGATTCGTGTTGGTGCTCTTTAATTTTTTATTTGAAAAACTTGATTTTTATTATTCTCATAATTACAAAGTTCAATACCAGAAATCAGTTTCTCCTTTATTGTAAATATTACAACAAAATAAAATACGCATTTACAAATTAATGAGTAAAAAAATATAAAAACACGCGTATATTCATTCAATAGGCTTTAATTGTAATCAGTAGAATTATTTATTCCAACTCAGCGTCTAAGGACGTAAAAAAGCATCTTCGGAAATCAAAATCGTTGATGAATTTCCGGATTAATGCCATTTAACCCTTTATTCCTCGGATTCGAAGTAAAGAGGGGCAGTTATGGATTGACACGGATTATAAGAATGAGCTGATGATAAATTACTGGCAGCGTGATTCTGAAATGCCATTCTGTATTTTTGTGTGAATAACTATGAACCAAAAAAAACAGAGAATTTTAATCTATAAAATACATTATTTCCTCGAGTATCGAGATAAGTTATTTTTATTTCCTGAAAAAATAAATACCTGACATGTTATTTAGTTATGCTTATTACAGTAAATACTCTCATGTGGAAAATCTTAGAATCTACATTAATCTTCATGAAATGATACCAACTCGCATCTACAACACAAACACGAATAAAAATGTTCATAATAATTTACTCTCATTTTGTTAGTGAAAAAATTATTTTGTATTGGTATAATGGTTTTTGATAGGTTTTAACAGTTAAAACCAGAAAAAATAAACAGTTCGAAATTCTTTCAACTCACTAACTACTGGTTTAGCCCACGTATCGGCTCTTTTCAAATGGCCACCTAGTTCCCTAGACCTTACTGGGTGCAAATTTTTTTCTATCGCGGGCCTTATAGAGAACAGAACATACGAGCAATGCAATGACTGGTGGTCAAAATGGAGTTCTAGGTATGGGAAAAACCTGAAGTTATGGTGTACCAGAGCAGTTTTAGGGAAATACTAGGCCCAGTCTCAGTTTGAAAAACTCTCGTACATTCCACAAATTTCTCAATAACTTCCAAAACCTTTTTTTAAATGACATATCATTGGGAACTATCAACCAGCCAATACTGACTCGAGAATAGGCTGAGCCCCAACAAGGCTTATACCCATGTTTTGTAGTCAATAGGCCTCACACGGAACATTGTTAGGTAGTAAAAATAAAGCAATTTTTATTTAATAATAGGTTTGATGTACTATTTTACCATCCAATGAGTCATTTATGGACACCCGGTACTAAAACATATTGAAAATTATGTAAATTAGCAGTAAATTTTATAGTAAATGTTTTTTTATGTTTTGGTCTGCGACGTAAGATAATTTTCTCTACGTGCAGCAAATAGAGATAGCACAGTTGTTTTGAAACATTGTGGAACTTAAGCAGCATTTTCTTAACTTATCACCTCACAAATCAGAGCTCTGTCTCAAGATCAAGGCACGAGTCACTCACACTCGGCCGGGTTCTGTCGCCTGCTGGCACTTCAACTTTAAGTCTTTCGGATTGTGTTCAAACATTAACGTAAGAATAATTTTGTCAAGTTAAATGTGATATGATTGCTATCACATTATCTTTTTTTTACGGATTTATGAAATACGGTGATAAAGTATTAATTTAATCAATAGTTACATAAAATGTAAAACACACGTATAATTTTTAGTAAAAGGCATTATTAATTTTTCTAATATAGATGTTTATGCTTGTTTTATGTGAGTATTGTTGTTGCTGTGATTGCAAAGGGTAAGTTTTAAGACCGACAATAAAAAAATATGCTTGTAAAATAAAAATATTCTATGAATTTTCAATTTTGATATTATGTTTTGGATATAAAGAGGATCTTCCTTATCTTGGTGGATGTAGTGATCCATAACAATCATAGATTTCTTTTAATTCTTTTTATTTGACAAGCGAAAAAAGAGCTAAAGTGGATACTGGGTAGGCTATTAGTGTTTGAGAACAGTATTTAAATATATAGTAGTTATAAGTACTATATTTGCCATTTGACTTTTTTACTTTCACAAATATGGATGATCAAATTTATGAATACTTAAGTACGTTTTTACTAACGTATTTAATTATATTTTACCCATGCAGCCTCCGAAGTATTAAATAACAAATTTAGCTGGTTTAACCAACTCACTCTTTTTTCTTACCATCAGGGTATAAAATTTTAAGAGGTTTTCCAGAAAATATCTTCAATTGAAAGAACATACATCATAAAGGGTGTACATAATAAGTATGCATATTCATCTTGGTACTGAGTTTATCTTCCATAAGATTTTACGCAGATTCATGTTAGGGTTTTATTTTATGCAGTTGAAGGCCATCAGAGAAGTAGTTAATATTTGATAACAAGTGGGTAGTTTCAAATTTGTTCTGGGATTCGAACCCTATGCCGTTTAGCTACCACGAATGTCGAAAACTTGACATGCAATATATAAAAAAAATTGTGTTATCGACTGCTATGAATGTTAATTTAGTAACTTCGTATACGTTAATGGTAAAGACGAATTAAAATATGAGCATATCATAGGCCTTAGCTATAAAATATACAGACCATTTTAAATTATTTAGAGGATTTTTCACAACATTACAAATTATGCGTACTTCTCTTTTCTTTGTTGTTGTGAGTAAAGGTACTGTATATTCCTCGAATTAAATTAAAACGCTAGGTAGTAATGTTTTCTAACTCTTCACGATTATGATCCCCATTTCCCTTCAAAGTGCCTAATACAATTTATTATTTTAAATTAATTCCAAACAAAACAAACAATGGTCAAATATGGTAACAAAATATGGTCAAATTGAGATTGATGGAATGATCTAGCAAACAACAACTTCAAACGGCCGATGCAAATTTGCACACAGTTTCGCCAATAATGTATTGAGTACTGGAGGTAATGGTTCGGCTGGGACATTGCATTATTACACCATGAATAATGCATATGCGATAGTCTTGCTCTAGATCTCTATAATGATCGCAAGCGTTTGACGTTATACTCTCAGTATAATCCATAAAATTAAACCCTTTTATCATCAGTAGTTCGTACTTTACTTCACTGGAGCTACTACATTTGTCAATAATACTTTTCCTTATTAATATCAAAATATTTGGCATAGCCATTATCATTAAACATGGAAATTTTGTTGATGAAACGATTTAAACAAAATTGTTATTATAAAAGCTTTGGGAAATTCAATAAAATACATAATAACAAGTAGCTATAAACGAATATTCAATGTTCAATGAATTCAATGTTTTGTTTAAAGATTTAAGATAAATTAATTTCTGAGAGGGGTAAGGTTATTCAATTTTTGCTCGTAATATGTCAAACTTATTGAAAATAATTATATTAATTACTTTCACCTTTAAAAGCAAGGTTTACATTTAGGTACAAAGTCTACAAACATTATTTAAATGTATTTTGGTTTATTAATAATTATTACATTATTCATGAGCGAAATTTGATCTCTGCTTAACCAAGCGTGCTTTCACTAACAGGTCCGGTTATTGTCCAACGTAAATGTAAGATATTTTTTATATAGCCTACATAATAGTTGTGTCAATACGATTTTAAAAAGAATTAAAAAATTAATAAAGGAATTTTTAGTAGAAAACAAAGATAAAATGCATTATTTAAATTCGTGTACCCTTGGGAAGGAATAGTCCATTAGGAAGAATCAATGATAAATTACAGCGGATTACCCCTCATGTATCTTTTTAAAAGTGCTTAATGTAATTAAGCTACCTTGGAATTCGTTCTGGGCGAAGCTAAAATTAAAAAAATTAAGTATATGAAAACTACAGGTGACACTAGTTTGAAGTCTGAACATAAAAAGGAGTCATCTTATCTAAAAAAAAGAAAAACATTTACTACAAAATAATTATGTCTATTTATTGGAATAAATATAAAGAAGAACTTCCATAACTTGGTCATAAAGCAATATCACTTCGTGTTAGAGCGTAAAACAAATGTTTGTAATCCTCTTAGAGTTATTTTATAGCACCCATTTTAAAGCTTTAGTTATAATTTGCTATATATCACAACACCATTCCGCGCTGACTCATCTATTCTTCTTTTTTAAACTGGCTACATTTCATTCTCAAACTGGCTACATTTCATTCTCGCCCTATCACCTTAGTGTCTTTACTGCTTTTGACCAAAAATGTACCAATGGAAAATCAATGTGTACGTACAAAAAAAATTACATAACAACCAAATAAAAATACGATAAAACAAAATAAAATAAAGCAAAAACATATAGAAATAAAATACAAGTGACAAAATAAAAACCAAATTATTTTGCTATAAATGTTACAACACAACACCACACTAACAGGAAATACATTGGACATATTGCAATAGGTGCTAAAAGAATTAAAATTTACTTGTTCATTGATCAAATTATCTTTATCCTTACATTTTTCTTTGAAAATAAACAGCTCCTCCCATGCACTCATTTCGTTACTCTTCTTGCAACTCTGCAACACACTAAAATTATTCTCAATATTTCCCAATGAGTGATCATCTTCCAGGAGATGTTTGGCAACATTCGATCTCTGCTTTGTTATTACACCAAACTGAAACGCTACAACCTTTTTGTGAAGCGATACAAGAGTCTACATGGCACAGTGTGGGTATTTGTAGTTTGCGGAAAATCCGAATATAGTTTGTCACTAACCAGACGTGCAGGTCTAGCCATTTAAGTTTAGTGAATAGTCAGCCTTCACCCACTACTCTTTGCAATAAAATCAAGAAGAGGTACTATTGGTGCGCTGTTGTGATACAGCGAAGTTGTGTATGCCCAGGCTATTCTGCGTTTGCGCAAACTACAAATACCCACACCGCGTAGTGGTTAATCAAATTTAACCACGTTGCTGTGTGGGTATCATTGTTTTACTCAAATGTCGAGGAACGTGTCTATTACGGATATTGCCATTTACAATTACCCGCTCCGCAGTCTGGGTATTATGCTTCGGCAAATGTTCGAACAAAATGCTCACTGCGCGATGTGGGCATTCTGCACTGTCCACATCGCGGAGTGGGTAAAAATTTCGGACATTGTCCGGATTCAGCAATTGAGTGTAATATATACACGTAGAAATCAACAAGGTATTTATACCCAATGCGTATTTAATAGGGAATAATAAAATATCTATTGTAAATCAATTCAAAAGGAGAGAAAGGAAAGACTTTTTGTTGTTTTTCATTAAGAGCTCCCAACCAAACAGTCTAGACCTCAACAGTTTGTCATTTCCGGGCGGCCGCCGCCTGTCACTGCTTGACAGCCCTTTAGGATGTTTTTGCCTTTCCGTTCTAGAAAATTGATCAGTCAAGGGCAGAAATGGTACTTTAATCAATAAAGTGTCACGCTTTCCTTGGAAGAATGTAAAAAATTAAAAGGTATATAAAAGTATTTTATAAAATAAATAATTGTATGAAAATTTTTGGGTTTTAAAAAGGTCATGAACAGTTGTAATAAATTTAAAATATCAGTTTTAAAAATTATTAGGTTAATTTATTTACTTTTTTGTAAAATACTTTACATGTATCATGCGAAACTCATCAAAAACTAAAGAACTTTTCTAACAATAAACCCATTGTCGTTTACTTTATTTCACACATAAATGAAACCTTTTTGAAAACTATCACTGATATATGCTTGTGTCTTAGTTGCATACGTTGCATGCTCATTTCGACCCAACTTCATGTAAATAAAGTATACCGTGCAAAGTTTGATTAAAAATAAAACTCTGGAGTATATATACAGTAGTTGCTATAACGCTTTGATGCTGTTAATATGCATATGCAAACATTCTTGTAGCATGTAGAAACCCTTGATAGAAGTTATACAACTCGCTATGCAACTACAAGCGCTTGTATCATGAACTCATTTAAGTCAATGGATAAGATAGTTGAATAATGTTGTCACAATATTAAAGTCAGCAATTTTAAACTAGGGATTGTAAAAATTACTTTAGGAGTTTAAAGTATAATTTGAACGCTATAAAGCATAATTTACGTTGAAAAATAACTAAACCTGTACAATTGCTAGTTACCTTTTAACATAGTAAAATCGTTGTAAAACATACTGTATATTTTGACGAGTAAGTTTTAAAATTGGTTCAACTAAGGCACACGTGAAGATATCGGGCTTGTTACGTTTAGGCCAAGTAGGTTAACTGGAATGTAATTTATATACACGATTCGTTTGGTGACAGTGGCCTTCACGAAGCAGCTGCGCCATCAAGTGCAGTCAGTAGAGGTTATCATTTTATCAAATCTCAGTGCTACTTAAATTCTTAAAGGGTATATTTTTACTATACTGTGTAATGGAAAAAGTCACATTAATATCTTTGTTTAAGGTATTTCAAAGTTTTCTTGCGTCGGTATTAGCTTCTGTAAAAGATTTCCCAAACTATTGTTTGAACTTATAAGGCAATAAAGACACTGCTATCTAATAAACAGTCTGGCATTGAGGAAAATTGATAAACCTCTCGCAGTTTGCGATTCTTTACAGGCTATTTATCATTAAATATTTTACCATTCCAAATCATTTCAAATACAATCATAAAATTGTTTGTAAAATTGTTTAAATTAGCTAATCTCAAGAATCCAGTTTTCAACGCTTTAAACTTGTATAAACCTCATTGTCTTGCTATTATTACATTTGCTAATCAGAGAGACTTCAAGAGGTTCTCAATTTTTAAATTCATTAATAAAAAATCGACAGTTAAACATCTTATAGGCCTATCGATGGTTTTACATATATTTTATGGTGAAAAAAAGTCACTCGGATGGAAACAAAATAGTCAGGAAGAGAACCAAATGATTAAGCGTAAGAAAAACATTAAAAAATAAATGATTGTTTTACTATATACCATCAAAATTCTACCAAACCATGTTCAGAAATATACACTTAATTTATTTTAACACCAGAGTTTTTTTTATTATTTTAATTTTTTTTAATAAACTAATTTTGTTTTCATGTTATCAGATTTCTTTATTCTTATAATCCATTTATTTAAATCTAAGGTGGCTAGCTATTATCAGAGATTTTTTCAAAGCTATATCCAATCGAATTTGAGTTTAAATTCAGCCTTTACAGATTTGATAGAGAGCTACAGAGCGAGCGGCGGCTGCGGCCAGTGAAGTGCGAGCGAAGGTACAAGGGCCGCCGTGTGTTCTGCGTTCTCCTCCACTGAACATAACGTTTGCTTTCCACTCGGATACCGACTGCCAAAGCTTTTGATAAGCAGGATTCCCACTAATAACATTTTAAATGTCTGAGTGGAATCTATAGGAATTTTGCTTTTGTGTAAAGCTTATGCAAAGTTGAGTTGCCCCTTGACTCAGTGCTTTTTGTTTGTTGTTCAGTGTTATTGATTACTTTTGATTCTAACAGGATGACTATTCAAATATCTAAATCGAATTTTTGACACTATATTTTTATTTTTTATTTCTTAAATTCAATACAGCCAAGTCAAAAGAAAATTCGAAACGTAAACATAGGTTGACATTTTAATGTCATTGAATATTACACTCTTTAGATAATAACACCTAATATTCTACCTTGAATTAAAATTAGTGTAATGCAATCAGTATATGCTGAACCTGCTATAAAGGAATTTTGTAATTTTACTGAAGTATTGCCGTTTATCAGTCGGGATTTGCATGTTCTATATAACCATTGAGTATGTGACCAGTAAAGTTTTCTTCAAGATGTCCGGATATCCTCATTTTAATCAAACTTTTAAACGCTTAACGTCTGAAGTGAAACTTTTTTAATTGTATTGGTTTAAATGGTTGAATTTAAAGTGGTTATTTCGTGTAAAGAGTTTAACGCCTCATACTAAAGAAAGTGTGAGAACGAAAATTTGCACATTGTTATTGATCAAAATTTGTATTAACTTTTATTCATCCGACAAAGAAACTAAAGTGTAAAATACATGAACAAGTATTAACATTGACAAAAAAGGTTAAGACAATAAAATAAATAAAGATTTAAATTTAAATTAAAAGGTAAACAATTCACAATAAATAATAGAACTACACAATAATAAATAATACAATTAATAACATCAGATCCAAGATACAATCCATGTTTGCGGTTCAATTCTCGAACCAATATTCTATTTTATGGTTGAGCGAAGTTATTGAAAGGTAGGCTTCGGGTTGTCATGGTGACTATTAATCTTAAAATTTCCGCAAAGAAAACAACCTGAAACATCTTTTGTACATGGAATTGGGCTACTGAATAAATTAAATACTTAATATTTTATCTTTTTTTTATAAAATAATCGTATACCTTTTATGTTTTAGTGGGTTTATTCCAATATTCAACCAATTAATATTTTCTTTACTTGGTTTATTTATCATATTTAAAAGTCTCTTCATCGCTTAGATATAGATAAACGCCATGAAAGTAACACATCTGAAAATCCTATAATCTATCAGTCAGACGAATAAGGTCAAACATGCTAATTTTGCAATGCAGTTGTTTTCTGAGTTCTGGGTGCTAGCTGAGCAAGATGTTATTTAATGCAGACGGTGTAAGACAAACTGGTCATTTTAATTAGTATTACACAAGAATATAACATAGAATTAACTGAAATAAATTTGTTAATAGATTGGTGCAGATTGAGGAAAAATAATTTTCATGGTTTTTTATGGAATGTTTTTTGAGAATTTCTTCAAACATTTACCATTCGTTGTAAGATGCCAGATGATCAACTCTAAACATCTGATTTCAAAAGATCAACAAACAGGAAATCAATATAGTAGTTGTAATGATGTGATTGAATTTTAACATACCAGAGATTTTAAATTATCCTTGTTATATTTGTGTAATGTTTTTGTTTTATCAAAATTTGAAATGATATGCTATAGCGTGCGTTTCTATTTCCTGAATTATATACATAGACTACAAAAAAAAAAGCAGAGTCACACTGGAAAAAATATTTTTGTTTGATTTTCATTACTTATAATTTGTGATAAAATGCCGATAAATTATCAAGAAAACTTGAAATCTCGTTCTAAAAATTGCAACTACCATTTTATAAACTTGCATTAGTTGTGTATGGAAATGCTTGCGTTAAAGCTTCGGATTAGGGAAAATCCAATCACTAGGCTGTGCTAATCTTCAATAAGCTATTCAAATTCCAAAGCTGATTTACTGACTCCATTGTTCGCTCCCCATTTCAGTCCGAATTCATTGAATGCTTTCAGAATGCTGAACTGAGCGTATTTCTTAGTTCTAACCTTAATTACATTAGACATCAAAGAACTGTAGTAATGAAACAGGAAGAGAAATTTAAAAATTGAATATTCCAAGCTGGTACCTTAGTTCGATATTAATTATAATATGAGCCTCAACAGACTCATCTATCAATAGCTCACTAATCTAACAGTATTCACAATGAAAAAAATATAGTATACTGATTCCTTTGATGAGGAATTTCACTTCAAATACCTTCGTATCCTTTCCTAAATTTGGTGCATTCCAACAGAAAGACATTTATCACACAAAACATTTCAATATCTATACTCAACATTGTGAACCTGGTCAATTTACTCGGTCTTCCCAGACGCATTATGTCTCATTGGTGACATTTTTGGCTTTTGTGAAATTGGCTGATTTGTGAAATGTAAAATAAAATAATCATTCTTTATTTTTATCAATGTAGTTAAAAAAAATTAAAACATTGGATACAATATTACAAATCTTCACAGAGGTCACTTATGAGCTGTGGGTGGGGTGAGATGTGAAGTTTTTTAACATCTTCATCAATTAGAAAGTATCTCTGAATATAGGTCTGAATACTAGCCTCAGAATTTACGGTAAGGTGCTTACGTTGAGCAGAACATTGACAAGGTTCCCATCTCGTACAAAATGTGTTACAACTCTTTTTTTTGCCATACATACACATTCTTAGGCTCAAATCATGGTATGAATGATTTAAATATCTATGTAATCAATACCCAGATTGCATTCCTAAAGTCATCAGTGTTGATAGTGGGTCACACGTGTACATATTTGTTATGGGATTGCTAATTAAAACCGGAATGGTTTTAACAAACACGTTGCAAAACATATTTATAAAGTGATTAATGAAAAAATATTGTAAGTTTAGTTGTAAACTAGAATAATTGCGGAGAATATACTGTTTATTATAACTTTCTTAAACACCAAATATGGCACTGTTAGAGATTGATTTACGAATTCAACATTTTCATGTAAACAATAAATCAACTGTAATAAAAAGTAATGAAACCTCCAGTTCCGAATGCAAGCACAATGAAGAGCGTTGGCTGGCGGGTATGAGTGACCCAAACGGATAACTAATTTGTGTATCTGATCCAGAAGATAATGAATTACAATGGTACGCGTTCAACTGCGTTAAATCATGACTGTTGCACTGAAAAAAAAAACTATATCGATATTGTCGATAAATAATATGAGACATATTTGTGAAAATGTTTTCAAAATAGGCTAAGTTATGTAACGTGCACCTAGTGCGTCTACCTTACTGTGAAACTTTTGATTCTTTAAATGAATATTATTTTGAACACTTTTATAAATTTTTGAAAAGTGATCAGGTAATGTATGTAATATCTTTGAAGCGTGGCAAAAATCTCTCCAACACGTCCAACTACTAAAAAATGTTTTCTGTTTTGAACTATTTAAAAAAATATAAACTTAGAAATATTTTTTAAAAATCAGTAAAGTAGCTTTTAATTCTCCAGTTCCAACTAAAAAAACTTATTTTTAACTCAAATCATGAAAAAAAATATAAATTTCGTACAGACTTAAAATCAAGAATACTCAATTATTATTCACTGAAAATCCAACTAAAATGTCAAAACCGAGCACTTCCCTTAGCGTTAGCGCGCTTATGTAAAATGCATAACACGAAAATGCCGCATCCTCTATATTATTCACTGCTTATACTCGCGCGTGAAACGCTACAATTTCTATAAAAAATATATTTTAAAAACCTTCGTGACAAGACCGGTGTGCATCGTGTAAGTCCAACATTGATTTATACCCTGTATATAAATTACAACTAACTTAAAAGAAAACTATTTAAAATAGACAAGAGTTGATAGATTTTAAATAAATTTCTTTCCCAAGTAGATATATAACTATAAAAAATCGTTCTGCTTTTAGTTCATGAAAACATTTGATTTAGTGGACATCATGAACACGAACTAAAACCCTGCAGTAATGAGGATAAAATGTATATGCATAGTAAAGGTTTATAGTATTTAGTGCGGTTCCAAACAACAAATCCCAGGATGATCTTAAAACTGCTGTGTTTAAAATTATAGAGTAGGGTTTTGTTAAATTTACAATTATTTCGTGGTAGGTATTGTTTTAGTTTCAAAGCCTGTACATGTGGGACTCCCCTAAAGAACGGGGTTACCCACTAAAAACCTCGTCTAGTACCTGGAACCTGGAATTGTTTATCACATTACGTCAGGCTAGACCTAAATTAAGCGCAGTTCCTATCAGTATATTATTTTATAATACAATATAGACAAGCTAAAGAATCAAACAAAATGGTGATAATTATGATGTTTTCCAAACAACTACGAGTAATTTGGACCCTTTATCAAAGCAAAGTCAGTATAATGAATGAATATCGTATTTATAACATTACTAAGCCCATTAGGTAGGATATGATGATAATAGCGGCTTTCTAATACAAAGCCCATACAACTTCAGCAGCGTTATGAAATAACTCCAAACTAATGTTCCATATGGGCTAGTCTTGTACCTTAATTTACTGAGCTATTCGGCGAATGATGATGCCGTTCCCGCTTCATCACAATTTACACCTACTCCTGCAATACTCTTAAACCTACCTACAAAGTATGTTGGGTAGAGAAATTAATTTATTTTTTAGAATTTTTTCTTTTAATGCTTTCAAGTCTATAAAAGTTTTATCAATGTACCCAAATATATTACTTTTTTGTATTATACTTTAGATTAATGTCAAAGTGACAGGTCACACACATTATCTTTACTTATCGAACGTTAAAAACGTTCGTAATTAATAACTGTGATAAAGTTTTATTACATTTTAAGGTATATATTTTTTATAATATGTAAAATATTCAAACAATAAACAAGACTTGGAGTTAAAGTTTTATTGGAAATTCAAGTAGATTTTATTTTTATTACTAAAAGATTACCGTTATACGAAATGTTTTGGTAGTTTCTAAATCCTTATGTATATTTTTTCTCGAAGGATGATTAACATCTTCAAAAATATATAGTCAACAATGTATAAGTCTCCCCTGTACCCATTTCTCCGTTTGTAAATTTTTAGTATTTCTTTTAGTTAATGATATCTTCGAAATCGATTTAGTGCTCACTTTATCGAAATCACTTTTACACTCTCGATTTTTTATCAAGGCATACCGTTTGAGGAAATTCAAACGATGTGCTTCTTACATGTGTGACGACTATTTTATGTAGGCTACAAATTTATACTGTTTTTCTTTACCGTTTCAACATTTCAATCATTTCTCAATATTTTAAGACAATATCTCAAGAATGACGAACTTAAAAAAAATTTCATGGAAAACTCAAATCAAAATCCAAATACTACACAAGTCTTTTCATAAATACCAAGTTTTAAATGGTCATAAAATATGCAATTTAGAAATAAATATTTTCCAAACTAAAAAAAAAGTTATGTGTTCGTAGACTAATTGACGTTTGAGCATTTTCGTTTATAAAATTTGAGACACTCAATTATTTTAGTTATTTTGTCAATTTGATTACTTAATTATTGAATTTTAATTCCTAAATTCAGAATATGTAAATAATGTGAATACAGTCCATGCTACAAAGCGCGGGGCGGCTGCGGCCAGTGAAGTGCGAGTGAAGGTACAAGGGCCGCCGCCGTGTGTTCTGCGTTCTCCTCCACTGAACATAACGTTTACTTTCCACTCGGATACCGATCACCAATGAATTCCTGATTCACAGAGATTAAAGCAAATACAATCATATGTTTAAACTCCTACGGCAATTTTGGATATAATCTACAACCTGTTCAAAAACATGGCTTTAGTTTTGAATGTCTTTTTAGTTGTGAAAACATAAATTATGATTAGCTTGCTCCCTGAGATAATATTTCATAGTTTTGTGAGATGCCAAAAAAAACTTACTTCAAATGTCAATAAAAAATTGGCTTAGTATTTGTTAAACATGATAATGATGGGTCTTTCCACTGTTCATTATGTAGATACTAGAATTTTTTTAGTAGAATATTGTAAAATTGTATTGCAATAAATATTAGAGAAAACTTAACTTATAAACTTGCAACTATTACGGGAGGAAACATATTTAGTTGTCAAAACATGTCTAGTTTCAAAAATTGTTAAATTTTAAAATTAATTTGCTCTTTTATGTCATAAAACTTTTAACCATAAATTACTACGTTTACAATATTTTGCGGTTGTTGACTGACTACTTTAGGAGAATAATGATAGGTTACGCACCAACGAACCTCGTATTACAGTTCACGTTATCGTATTGAATTACGAATTACGTAATTTGAACGTACGTACGAATTACGTAATTACGTTTTGAATTACGTTATCGTATTGTCACGTTATCGTACGTTATCGTACACGAATTGTACGACGAGGTACGTAACAAATGGGAAGTTCGAGGGGTAAATAATAGATTTTAATGGCTAAAACTATTTAGTCTCTCTGGCGTGGACGGCCGCTATTCATGGTGGCGAGACAACACAACAGCGGTGGAGCGTCTGTCATCTCGTGACAGGCTCCGCCACGCGGAAGAGACAAACTGCGGTCGTCCAGCGGCAACGGCGGGATGCATTACACTTTAATTGTATACTGAACACTCGCCAAACTTTCAATTTACCAGGAACGTCTGGACCGACTTTGCTTGAAAATATTTTATAATTGAAACATCTGCTATTCCTGATTTGCTAACATATTTTATGAGGTGCCCAAATTGCAACGGCTCTCGTATGTGTGCTAATATATCAAATCAGAAACAACTAGATCCGTCATCTTCAACCCCCTTCAATCAGCCCAAGAATTCACTTCGGAAACGGGACAAATGCCCTTCAAGACACAGAAGTCTAGAGATAACCAATTTACATATATATTGTGAACCAGTTGTAGAAATCAGTACACCTCTTATCAAACATTAGGTCCTTCGAGCCGAATTAGTTGAAAATCGGTCCTTAAAACATACAGTTCACAAATCCTAATTTTTCCTTGTGCTATTTTAACGGTTAAAGTTTGCGTCAAAATCCGCCATTTTGATCAGGTGTTAAATCCTTGCAGAGCATTGTTCAACCCTTCCAATATTGGAAATAAGCTCGTCCACATCCCGAAGACTGTGTCTACCTCACACTACGCTGTCGCTCTACATTGTCATGCGATGCTTCCGTTGTCTTAACTGTATGACCAGTCAGTAATGATCCTAAACATATCACAGTCTAGCTCATAGCAGGTTTGAGCATCTCATCCTTTTTCCCCTGATAGGATTTTCCTTATGGATTTACCTCCTTCCTTTACCTTTTTCCTTTTCCTTTTTCCTTTTTACCTCTTCGTTAATCCTTAACAGAAAAAAAGAAGTAATCTTTGTGTACATCTTGTTTGCCGGCATTGAAGGAGGTAAAGGTGATGGTCTCGATGTGATGGTGCACTTTCATATGGGAGTTAACTTTTGATAACAGAGAGGCCTTGACTTGGACCCTCAGGTTGCGTAAGGGAAGCGTTCAGGCCCATGTCCTTTGAGATGTTTCACAAACAGTAGCTCCTTGCTTGAAGACTCGGTTGCAGAATGAACAGTACAACTTCTGCTAGTATCTTGCTTGATCTCACATTACCAGGTGTTTCTTTAGTGGAGTCGATGATTCTGCCTCAAAGTGGCACTCTTTGTGACCACACTTAAAATAGTTGACATTTCCTGGTACTTTTTGAGGAATTAACATCAATGAATTAGTGCCCCTGGACGACCGATGGTTCTATTGACGAATTAGTGTCCATCGGGGTAGTCGAGTCATCCAAGTTGACTGACAAAGATGACACGCCTGAAGCGGGCGGTGGAGGTCCGAGAGCGTTGGCCAAACTTGAGCCGGACAGTTGGTTTGGACGGTACTTTCTTTCGAAGTGACCATCCAACCTAATTTACCCGCGCAGCATGTTGGGCTGGAGCTCACAGACGATAGTCGGGCCCCAACATGCTCAACGGGCATGTTCGACATTGTGTGGGTGGCTTAACAGCTTTAAATTCCCTCTTTATTCCATATAATAAATATTCAGTATAATTTTTATAGCACTTTGTAAACTTTTTAAGGCTGGTTTCTATATTAATGTTCTTTTGAACATAATATCCTGTATTTGAGGTGAAATTTTCGCTTTAATTTCCATTTGTATTTAATATTGATGTAATATTTATTGATACTTCTTTGAGTCAATAAAGTCCTTTACTCGGTCACGGAACTTACGTTGCAAAAGTCCCATTACAGCATTGGCTGTGTGTGCAATTGCCCCATCCTGTTGGAACCACATTCTTCTCAGGGCTATGTGTTTTCTCCACAGTTCAGTGATGAGGAAGTCTTTTAACACGAACATACAGCGTTCGGAATTCACCGTAACAGTTCGACCACCCTCCTCAAAGAAATATGGTCCGATAACGCAAGTTTTTGTAACACTACACCACAAAGTAACCTTAGGGCTATGTAAAGGACGTTCATGAAGCTGTTCGGGATTTGTTGATGACCAATAGCGATAGTTCTGTTTATTGACGAATCCGTCCAAATGAAAATGAGCATCGTCACTAAACATTAATATTTCTTCATCATCATGTAACGGTGCAATTCGCGGTGGTGTTAAAATTGCACGATAAAGCCTCGGAATCGCTCAATCGGGTTAAATGTCTAGGGTTCTAAATTGATGTAACAAATTAATGTAATGAGCCCGATTGGAGGGCTCAGACGCACGATAAAATGAACATATAGTTCTCAAAGTCAATCCTTAGCTCATCATAGCCCTGGAATTTGGAAAAAGGTGAATTTAGATTCCCCGGTGAAATTCTGATTAAAATAATAAAAACTAAAATAAGCCACGCGGCAAAATGAAATAAACGAATTCTTCAACTAAAACGCAAGTAAGCCTATCAGGATTTCACCGTCAAGTTATCGCCAATTAATAAAATCGAGTTTTTATTGAATTAATTTAGATTACAAATATAATATTCACTTTAATTAATAAAAGTCCAAAGGGGGTTTCCGGGAGCTATTTCGCCCCGGGCCTAACGCTGATAAAATATAAGTTTTATTTAATTGACAAATAATTTTTATTCCCAGGGTTAGTTCGCCCTGGGCCTACAATGGACTGGTGTAAATCGCTTAGAAAGGAAATCAAATATTGTACTCGCTCCGGTCAACCACGCGGTCCACCGGCTAACAAAAATCTCTTCAAGAGTACGTAAAACAATTCCTTATACAAGTTATTTAATTAACTTAAATAAAAGCAAAATTATAATAACGAGTCTGAATTATAATGTACTACGCTGACTTATACTATTACTAGGACCGTACCTGAGCAATAACGCTTTGTCGGACGCCCGACGTGTATTTATTATATTCGCTGATGAGCAGCGGTAGACGATGCGGCGGGCTGTTCGCCAGGCCGTGGACTGGTGGACCTTGTCGGCTACTCGCCTGACGGAGGACTGACCGACTGGTGCTGTCCCAGGAGTGGAGACGACGGCTTCCTCCCCACCACCGACGCGCATGCGCAGCACGGTCTCCAAGTAAAAGTCGGAACAGCTGATTCCAACCGGCGGCCAACGTCAGCTGATCAGGCGATTCAAATCGCCCGAACGCTCGCTTCAATTTAGACCCTTACACCCCCTACTTAGTTCGGGGTGAAAAAAAAGAACCGAAAAGAATAAAATGTTTTTGCTTCCTCCCTTACTTTAGGCAAGCTTAGCTTGCGGTTGGGGTTTCCGAACTTTGACGCGGAAGAAGGTCCCATCCTCGTTCCACCTACGGATGGTATAATCTCTGTTTGTCCGTGGGCCACGTCTGCCAAAGTTGTTGTCTGGGCGCGTAGAGGCGTCACACGCTACCAGCCGAGTCTCGGCTTAGGTGGAGACAGAGGTGGCGTTTGCGCAACTTGCTCACCTTGGTTTCGTACCCGGCGTCGAATGGGCGGTAATGCATCTGTCCTGCGGGTTTGGTCTGTTCCGACCTTAAACCTTTGGCCAGTAGGACAGTTTTGAACGGGGGCTTTTACATCGCGTCGCCACCCCGGCCAAAAGTAATTATTGCCAACTCGGTTGGCCGTCTTTCTGAAACCAAAATGCCCTGCGGTGGGCGTTTCATGGTTCTCACGCAAAACAAAGGGTCGCGTATCCCGCGGAACGAAAAGTTTCCAGTTTTCCCTTCGATCCCCGTGTTTAGATCTTTTCCGATCAACGTTGTATAATTTCTCATTCCTGATAACAAAACTTTGACTGGACCTAGGATTTATCCTAACTTGGTCCACTACACGCTGGTACCAATTATCCGGCGGAGGTTGGTCTATTTCGACCGAACCGTCAGTAAGGGCCGATTCCTTTTCTCCAATCGGACATATCGCGGTGTCGGGGTCATTCGCTAATTCCTCGACCGGATGACGCGATAATGCATCGGCTACTCTCAACTGTTCATCTAAAAATGGTTTAAGACGTTGGGTTTGAGTTTCGTTTTGGGATGAAACCGTGTCTACTAAATGAGGTTTATCCCCACTACTCCCTGGATCATTTTGTTCCAAATGATCTGTACTACTGTCTTGATCATTTTGTTCCAAATGACCAATTTCAACATTAAAAGTAACTAGTTTCAATCGCTCAAGGGTATCCATTCCCAGAATCACGTCACAAGTTAACGTGGGTAAACACACTGCTCTAAATTCATTTATCTGCCCGCCTAAAATTCCTTCAAATTCGTACACATAATTTTGTCTAGTGCACGTACCATCCGCGAGCTGAACAACCGTTGAAACTTTATTAGCACAAATTCTCTGGTTTTCCAGATACTGTGCGACCTTTGAGCTAATTAAAGTAATGGCCGCGCCACTATCTAACAGTGCCAAGAACTCCTTCACATAAATTTTGATATTTACATACGGCCTATTATCCCGAACGTCAGTTACCGCTCCAAAATCTTTAGGAACTAATTTTGTTGGCTCAAAACACTGTTGCCAGTCGGAGGATTCAGATTTTATTTTGGACTCGACAGTCCTCCGGTTACGCGACGCGTTGCTCGAGCGGCATTTACAATCATCTGTTCTCACGCCCACGGTTTTACAGTTAAAACATTTAATTGTTTTCGGCAACCTACAGTCCCGATAAACGTGTCCAGGTTTATCGCAATTATAACAAGTCACCTGGGAGCGAACAGATTGTTTCATCTGTCCTTCCTTGTTATCTGCCGGCGCCGACCTAGATTGCTTATCTCGCGATTGATAAGCTGCAGCGCGGTTATTCCACCGCTGGCTATAGTTACCTTTGTCGTTTTTAATTGGATTATTATTTTTATAACCCATCTGCTTGTCATTTATAGCCTTTCGATCAGTGAAGCTTTCATTGTTTCCTAAAGTATTGACACTACGGTGCCCGTACGGCTTATTGTCTGACTTCCGCTTTCCTTGGTAGGCTGTTTCCGCTACCAATGCCTCGGAGGGGTGAGGGGGAGGTCGGTACAATGCCTTTTCACGCCAATAACTCTCAACGTGCTCTGCTTTTTTCAGCATATCGTCCAGCGAGACTATTTCGTCTCAACTCATGGTTAATTTATAATCTGGCCTCATGTTGTTATAAATAACATCGAGTTTCTCTTTCATTGAATATCCTCCGCGCCTCCGCATTTAAGTCGTGATAGCGACAACAAAATTACGAAATGGCTCATTTTCGCCTTGGGTCCTACGCCTAATTTCCTCACCAAGGTTTCGGTTATAGCCCGGAGGTAAATAATACAAGTCAAAACTGCGACGAAAATCATCGTAAGAAAGCCAAAAATCCTTATTGTTGCGGTACCATAACAATGCCGCACCGTGCAACAATTCAGGCAACACTTTAAGAATACGCTCGTTATCAAGGGAATACGCTTCTTTTAATTCCTCAACACGTTCTAAGAACGAAATCGGGTCTTTGTTACCGTCAAACTTAACATTCCATTTCCGTACTAGCGTACACAATGATGCTGAGTCATTGTGTTTTAGGCCCGTTGATTCATGATTACTTTCGGATTGAACCGCGGTCGTGATAGGCTTATGCAGCTTATTATACACAACTCCATCGCCGGGAAGAGGCAAACTCGGGAAAATATTTTCACGGCTATCTGCGAGCGGAATATTTTCGCTGGCACGGGCCTTGATCGCAAAATCCGCTACTTTTCGACAAACGTCGTCAACTGACACGTTGGGCGACATGCCTAACAATTGAACAATTTTTGCTAAACCCTGAGTTTTGGCATGTTCACGACAGGAAATCGTAACTGAACTACTATCCGTAGTCTCTAGTTTTGACAAAGAAACCGTCGTTTTTGGAATTGTACCAACGCTGGTAGTCCTACTTGAACTAGTTGTTTCACCAGTTGTAACGCTAGCTTCATCTGCTTTTGTTCCTTTCTCTCCTTTGTTTCGCACAGGAGAAGCAACGTAAAATGTGCTACACAAGAGCCGAAACCAAAGCTTAAGAAATAATCCAAAGAGTCCCATTCCGAACAACAATTAAACGCAATTAAATCCAAGTTTTCGGGCGCCAGCCACAATGGCAGAAAATAAAGAGAGATAATATTAAAACTATCTTATTTCAGATAGCAAACTACCTTATTCCAGGTAGTAATCAACAGTCAACGCTTTTAACGATGATTTCTTCGTGAAATTTTGCAAGTCCCTGAGCCCTACCCAATTTATTTAGTCCCTGTTCGGCAGCGCCATTTGTAACGGTGCAATTCGCGGTGGTGTTAAAATTGCACGATAAAGCCTCGGAATCGCTCAATCGGGTTAAATGTCTAGGGTTCTAAATTGATGTAACAAATTAATGTAATGAGCCCGATTGGAGGGCTCAGACGCACGATAAAATGAACATATAGTTCTCAAAGTCAATCCTTAGCTCATCATAGCCCTGGAATTTGGAAAAAGGTGAATTTAGATTCCCCGGTGAAATTCTGATTAAAATAATAAAAACTAAAATAAGCCACGCGGCAAAATGAAATAAACGAATTCTTCAACTAAAACGCAAGTAAGCCTATCAGGATTTCACCGTCAAGTTATCGCCAATTAATAAAATCGAGTTTTTATTGAATTAATTTAGATTACAAATATAATATTCACTTTAATTAATAAAAGTCCAAAGGGGGTTTCCGGGAGCTATTTCGCCCCGGGCCTAACGCTGATAAAATATAAGTTTTATTTAATTGACAAATAATTTTTATTCCCAGGGTTAGTTCGCCCTGGGCCTACAATGGACTGGTGTAAATCGCTTAGAAAGGAAATCAAATATTGTACTCGCTCCGGTCAACCACGCGGTCCACCGGCTAACAAAAATCTCTTCAAGAGTACGTAAAACAATTCCTTATACAAGTTATTTAATTAACTTAAATAAAAGCAAAATTATAATAACGAGTCTGAATTATAATGTACTACGCTGACTTATACTATTACTAGGACCGTACCTGAGCAATAACGCTTTGTCGGACGCCCGACGTGTATTTATTATATTCGCTGATGAGCAGCGGTAGACGATGCGGCGGGCTGTTCGCCAGGCCGTGGACTGGTGGACCTTGTCGGCTACTCGCCTGACGGAGGACTGACCGACTGGTGCTGTCTCAGGGGCCCAATTTTTGAATCAAGTGAGTCGTGAGTTACATCTCACCAGTTTGCTCCTTACCGACTGGCTCGAGATGGTAAAATTGAAGTTTGTATTAGCATCCGGTTTCAAACGTCAAATTAATAACACCATTTAATATTGCAAGTTCTATTAATTTAAAGATTTTAAATGACTTGCATTGTTATATTTAGAACATAATTACAACCTTCTTTTATTTTAAATGTTCAATTACACACTTGTAAGTATCAATATACATTTTAGGCTATTTAACTAACGTAAACATAACCTAGACGATTTTTAAAGTATGAAAGTTGTTATTGACAAATTGAACTATTTCCTGTTGAAATCAAGATGAATAAGAAGAATTTTCAACCTCACGTGAGATTATCTCACCCAAACCACTCACCACCGATTTGTTAGGTGAGTGAAAACGGGTGAGTTGGTGAGATTTTCTGCTCAAATTACATTTTTATACATATATGCCACAATGGTGAATAAAACATTCCCTTGAAATACTGATGAAAAATATTAATTACTGGATGCGCAAGTTTTAAAAGACCTTAAAAATTGCATTCATTCTTAATTACCTATTTGGGTGGATGAAAATTGTTTGCTAATAAGCCAACTCACCAACTCACTACTCACTCGATTGAAAAATTGGGCCCCAGGAGTGGAGACGACGGCTTCCTCCCCACCACCGCCGCGCATGCGCAGCACGGTCTCCAAGTAAAAGTCGGAACAGCTGATTCCAACCGGCGGCCAACGTCAGCTGATCCTCCGTGGCGCGCGATTCAAATCGCCCGAACGCTCGCTTCAATTTAGACCCTTACAATCATTTAAATCAATCATTTATTCTGCAAATCTTTGTCGCTTTGCATGGTCAGTAGGATTTAATTTATGAACAATAGCCAATTTGTACGGATGGAAATTCATATCGAACCTCAAAAATCGTCTAACTGAGCGGTCGAATATGTTCAAAGCAATAGCTTGCTTTCGGGCCGGCCTACGAGGACTGTTTTCCACAGCAGCACGAACTCTAACAATATTCTCTGGCATCCGAGCTGAACCTGGACGGCCTGTAGGCTTCTTTTTCAATGCAGAACCCGTTGTTCTAAAGTTCGTGACCCACCGCATAATTGTGCTACTCAACGGAACTCCTCCATGTCGACCTAATTGAAATAATGTACGAAACTGCCGCTGAGTAGCAATGATTAAATCGCCGCTTTTGAAATAAGTCTCGATAACGAACGCATGTTGCACGAGTGACCACAGTTCCATGGCTAATTAAGTGGCGTAATGTACACGTTTATACAATGCTACCCCCACCACTCTCAGACGTCCTGTCGCTGAGTGGTGCGCGGAAGAAAATGGATCGGTTTTTTTGCCGCACTCTCTACAATAGAAACCTTTTTATATACTATACATTTTGGGCTAGTTAGAGCGTAATGAAAGTATCTGAGCATTATTGGTTATGTTAAACTATTGCCAAGTTATACACCACATAAACATAATAACTAGCATATTTATCGTATATTTAAAAATCTTGTAAAAAAAAGTAGTCCAAACCCTTTACGTATAATTTTCATTTCATTTATGATATCAATAAAATTATAAATCTAATTTCATTCCCTGCTCTGAGTTTTACCAAACTACTTTACACTTACAAGGCAACCACGTGCTTTATACTGCAATGTACTAACACAATACTACGTTTCACATTTCACATTAACCTATACTATACTTAAGCATATTGGTATATACGGGTATTTATAACCTCAACTTAAGTATCCCTTAGACTGATTTTAGAAAGAGATTTTGTATTTAAATACATTTCATTTGTAAAATGTTCAGGTTACTAAATTATTTGTGTGAGTGGTTGGTTTTTTATTCTTCTTTCTTTACCCGGTCTGTATGGACTACAGGTCTGTGCATGTAATGCATTACACAAATGGGAGATTAAGCACCATAGCAAATACAAGTGATTCATTATAATGCAAATTGTAAAATAATCGAACAACAAATCCTTTGTTCTGAAGCCAAGACAATTTTCCGTAACTCATAATGGGTGAAGTCGCCAGGTCGTATATCATAATGTTGCCGCCATCACCACCTGCTTCGTGCGGTAATGTTCGAGATACGACACTCCTGCTGGTGCGATATATTGCTCTTGCTGTAGGATGTCACTAGCTAAGCGCAAATCCTTTACTTAAATATAGATTGATATAGCTTTTTTCAAGTCTATAAGGTAAATTGGAGTGAGGGCACTTTATTTTTAATATAAATACCCATTATTGTATGGGACTTCAATTTAAAGAGGTGTAAAACACTAAACAAATAGTAAAAGCAAGAGATATTAATCTTAACCGTAGCCAAAATAACGGATATTAAAAACTATGTGTAAACACATGTAAGACAATACATTTTGGGTGTTTTTTAGTGTCAACGGATTTAAATTTTTTTTAATCTTGATTCTAGCGTATCAAGACCTAAAATGAAGGGTTACTCAAAGGGCATTCATATTTAAAATTTTGAGTTGCCCCGCAAATTCCTCATTATTGGAGTACGTAGAATTAAAAATATTATCCGTTGGGTTTTACAAGTATTTTACACGAATTTACCCATAATTTTAAAATGGTCGCCATTTTGGCCACATTTAAGATAGAGACCTCTTGCCATTTGACTCACTTAATAAGGGTTGTTATTTGAAAAAATTACACCCCCAAAATTCCTTTTGAGGATTGAATAAAAAAAATATGTCAAAACGTTCCGATGTTGTTATCAAAGCTAATGCTTCAAAGAGAAATGTTTTGTCTCATTTGGTTTAAAAAATCTAATGTATCCATACTTAATTTACACACGTTTTATCCTTAATATTTCTCATAAGTATTTTGTTGTTGGAGGATACAAGCATTTTTTCTATATTTATATTATATCTTTTGTTTCGCAGAATTTTCTCGAATGATTCCAATAACACATTGATAAGCACTGTCTTCTTTCAATCACTCAGCTTATTGCTGTCACTCCTGTCAAGTCAGCTGTCAAGCTGGAGACAGCTAACATCTACACACAAGACTAACGTTGGGTGACTGCAATTATTTTAAGAGAAAAACTTCAAAATTTGTATTTGTCTGAAAAGGCTGAATTTTAAAATCTACGAGTTTATTCCTATTTAGAGTATAAGGCGATATAACATATTTATTGCTCTAAGTTATTTAATATTGTTTAGTAGTATGAATATATTAAATTTAAATTTAAAATATATTAAAAAATAATACCGAATAAACTGGTATTAGGAAATAAACTGTGTATTTTAGTAAATGTATCTTAAATCGGACCATATTTTTCGGCCTAAACATTTTGGCATATCTAAAGTCTACCCTTAAGATATTTTTATATGAACTTGTATTAGTATACTGTTCAACGCTTGATACTTAATAAACCGTA
>CM061531.1:35632198-35792689 GCA_030545055.2 Neoaliturus tenellus | reverse complement strand
ACCATCACATTGGCCTTTTAAGTCACACACCAGATTGCACTCATGTCTCACAAATAAACTATTAAATTTTAACGATAGCAATCCACTTATAAATATGAGAACTTTTACTGTTTAGTGTTTAATACAATTTTGGAAACCTTAGAGATTTGATAATGTGCTTAATGTAATTAATTGTGATTGTTAGCACCTGAAAAAAACAATAATCCCGAAATAATGATAGTCTGAAAAAGCACACGTCATGCCTGACGTCTAAAGAAACACTTAGAGAAATAGCCCAATACATAAAATTATTAAAATCAAATTTATTAATATAATATGAAAAAATTAACTGAGGCATAAATTTAAAGATTGTTGTGGGTGTTTATTAACACTTTGTGTTATGTACAGGAAACAGTGTTGTATTCAGTTTGCCATTGAGAATACGTTAGAAATGTTTTATTTTATATGTTGAGTCTAAAATTATGTCAATTCAAACAGATATTTTATAGCGAACTGCAAATATTTTTTTGGAGTTAAGATGAGCAAATAATTTAACTTTGACTTATTTATTGTAGCTTAATGATTCTAGTGTTTCAGCGAAGTAAGTATAAGCAACACTATAAGAAAAGTTTTATAGTTATTTTAATGAATCCTGATTATTTAAAAATATATTTTCATCATTAATCACCAAACTGTTAAAGCATTAAACAATATATTTAAAGACTCGCCTACGGCTCGATGGGGGCTCCGCCCCCATGCCCCCTTATAGGGTTGCCCCAAATTTGTTAATTGCTCTTAGTCTCAAGTACCGAGCAGGCTAGACCCCCCCCCCCCCGCTAGGGGTTGCCCTAAATTCGTAAATTAATAAAAAGTCGAGTTTAAAATACGTTAGTTTTACGGAAGAACTGCACAGTCAAGACAGTAACAAAACCGTCAAATACACAAAATTCACAATTAATAGTAAACAAAGCTTTTAAAAAACTCATATGAATCGGTTTTAAAACCCCTTCGTAATTAGAATTCGTTTAAAAGTTTTGATCTGTCACTGTGAATTTATAATTATTTATGTAAATATTTTAGGTGTTATGCTGGTAAAAATATATACTTTAGATTAGATGATTGTTGTTGTGTTAGTTGAAAAGAAATTTCAATTAAAAGAGTTATAGTTGTTGTTGTTGCTATCATTATATTTAATAGTAGTAGTTATGGTAACAAATATTTCTCTGATCGGTAGCTAAATATAAAGTTTTAAATTTCTATAAATTTTGTGTATCATATCCTATAATATAATACGAGCTATGTCTGAAGGGATGTGTGTTCCACGATCTCGAAATGTAGCTGTTAGATTTTGCTTAAACTTTGCGCTTAAGAGTGTTTTGGCCCAAAATTAAGTTTAGAAACAGCCTCAGTCACAGGAAAAATCAAAGTTGGTCTAAATTTAAGTTTAAAAATCGTTATTTTTAACATTGGTCTTATAGTTTGCTATTTTGGTAACGAAATAACAACTAAAAGTAAACAAAAATAAAGGAACATAAATTTTAAGCAGTTTTTTAACAGCTGTTAGCTGTGAAGAGTCTGGTGTAGATTTAATAGCTTGATTACATTGACACTATAACAAAAGTCAATTAAAACCAACCAGCAGGGCTCGGTTAACCTGGTACTAAATAGAGATACAATTATGGAAAAATTGACATAATCCCATGCCTCACCCAACTCAAATAAAAACTTGTAAATTTCAGGAGATAGAATGAAACGTTTAAATCACTGAAATAGCGTATAACATTCAAATCAATGAGCGAAAACAAGAATTAAATAACATGACAACAAAATAATAGGAAAGAATAAAAACGGGGTTGATCCGCAAAAAAACCCTACTACTACAAACTACCAATTATAAGAATATAAAATCGAGACCTGTGAAATAATAATTTATTCATAAAAACCTGTTTGTTTTGATCAAAGGTCTTTTAAAAATTCTCAAAAACATTATTTTAAGTGTGTATTAAAATATAATGTAAAACACTGAATATTATTACAACAGAAAGATAATAATTAACTGTCTATTAATTATTGTACAAAGTAATAGAAGTATATTACGTTACGATCACGGCATGAACTACACATTAAATTCATTGAATGCGAAATTCGACCGAAAGTGTAACCTGGGGTGAATCTGAATTAGTAATCTAAAATAAGGGAAAACTGAAACGAGAACCTAACATTTAAATCTGTTCTTTTTGTTCAATACTCATTTAAACATTCTCAAAAACATATTTTAAGTGTGTATTAAAATATAATGTAAAATACTGAATATAAATAAAACAGAAAGATAATAATTAACTGTCTATTAATTATTGTACAAAGTAATAGAAGTATATTACGTTAGGATCACGGCTCGAACTACACCGTAAATTCATTGAATGCGAAATTCGGCCGAAAGCGCAACCTGGGGTTAATTTGAATTAGTAATCTAAAATGAGGTGAAAATGAAACGAGAACCTAACATTTAAATCGGTTCTTTTTGTTCAATACTTATTTGAACATTCTCAAAACATATTTGTAAGTGTGTAAAAAAATATAATATAGGACACAGAATACAAATCAAACATAAAGATAATAATTAACTGTCTATTAAGTATTGTACAAATTAATCAAAAAATGTTTCGTTAAGATCACAGCAAAATTCATGTAGTGCGAAATTCGGCCGAAAGGATACTCTAGTGTTTATTTGAATAAATAATCGAAATAAATTGAATACAAGACGAGAACCTAACATAAATACCTGTATGTTTTGATCATCAGTTGTTAAAAATTCTCAAAAACATAATCGTTCATAAAAAGACCTTCATATCTGTAAGCAATACAATGCTCTTATCAAACACGGGTGAAGTTGGAAGAGATCATACAAATTAATAAAAAAATGTTTCGTTAAGACCACAACTCAAGCTTCACAGCAAAATTCATGTAGTGCGAAATTCGGCCAAAAGGATGCTCTAGTGTGTATTTGAATAAATGATCTAAAATAAATTGAATACAAGACGAGAACCTAACTTAAATATTTGTTGGTTTTGATCATTAGTTGTTAAAAATTCTCAAAAACACAATCATTCTTAGAAAGGCGTTAATATCTGTAAGAAATACAGTGATGGTAGTTGAAAGAGAAACTATGATGGTAGTTGGTGTAGTTGAAAGAGATCATTTAAACACGAGCGAGAACTAAACCTGCAAAGTGATCTACGATACCACGCGGTGATATACGCCGATACGGCTGAACTACTTTACCGACAAATCTATATTTTTTAGATTTTTTATAGTTTAAAAGTAAAAAAGTTGTAGTTTTAAAATTTTCCCTAAATTGAAACATCTCAAAGAATGTCCATGCCAAATTTCAAGTGTCTAGCTGCAACGATGGCTTCAGGACTTTCCTATCATCAGTGAGTGAGTCAGTGAGTCAGTTACACATGGGGCTGTATATATTATAGAAATATTTTAATTTAAATTTTACACCTTGGCTATATAAAAAAACCACTGCTGCATTTGAAAAAATATATTGTTTTCGTAAAAACCGCTGCTGCATTTGAAAAAAATATATTGTTTTCGTGACCAGCAGGCTTTGTTCCTTTAGTTTAATACTTGGCTTAATAAATAAATGCAAATTTATTTACATGAGAGTGTACGATATTAGCAATGTACTTAAATTATTTAAAAAGGATACAGGAAATAAAAAACTGTAACTATTAAAAAATACATGTATATTGTTGTATCATTACTTAAAGGTTTTTAGATTGTGTTTAATCTAAAACCTTCGCTAGACAATAACCCAGTTATATCAAATAAGACGATTTCTGTTCTCTGACGAGTTTTAAGAGCTGTCTACGCTTCTCAAACTTGTTTAAACTAACTCTAACAGCCCACGGGAGGCAACGTTACTTGTTGGTTTCATAACATACACTTCAAGTTTAATTCATGTATTCTAGTTTTAATTAATCATAAAAAATAAAATAATAAAATAATAAAATTTTTTTTTTATTTGTACAATTTTTCGGCTTAATCTTTAAATGTACTTATGATCTTGAATTAATAAGTTCCAGCTATTAAAAACTTTTTAGTCAAATGAATAGAAATGAAAATACTTCTTTATTGAGGCGAACATTAGGACTTCAAGGTCCTTTCTTACAGTTAACCTCCAACAAAATCACTGTTGCTTACATTTAAGATAAAAAATTACAGAAAAATTACATATAATTAATAGTTTTAAGCATTATTTTATGAATGTTTCATTACTCACATCCACACTTCCATTCAACACACTGCTACATTTAAGCCTAGAGCACGTCGTTGCATTCTTTTTAGAGAATGAACTGCGGCAAACAATTTTTTACAGATGCTTACCGCTGCATCAGTCCAGTCAAGTATGTTGTTAATAGTCAAGCCAAGACTTTTCACTTTGTTGTTGTATTGCATAAGTGTTCCATTCACCACAATGTTAGGTGCATAATTCAAATTCGTTCTACTAAGCAGTCGTGAGTGTCAAATTACTTCTTCATCAGCTTTACACGCGTTGCTTATTATAATACAACGACAAATGACACATTCGTTGACTGGTGCATGTGGCCTGTCGGTAACACCTTTGTTTACCTTATAGTAGCAACAGTTTCTGTATACTCATAAACAAAAATAAAGGCTACTATCAGCGCAATCTGTCTCCTTGCTCACTCTACCTATGATATTGACTCATTCAAATTCATTAAGGCACAACAGTCTTTCGCATTATGGACAGGCCTTAGCAGTGGACTTGAGCCCTAATGGAAACACCAATTGTTTTTATTTTTGGCAATAATTGTTATCACTTTTTTTACAAGATTCAAAATATGAAACAGCTTTCTGATTCACGAACTAAATTATGCACTGAAGTAAATAGTCGTTTTAAATAAATAAATAATTAAAACATGTACACTACAAACGTTAAGGTTGATAATATAAGGTTGACTATATTATAGTGAATACGGGGTCCTTTTTTTAAATAAAATGCAATATATTTAGTAAGTCTTAACACTTTTATGTACACATTATATTGTCAGGTCATTACTAACTCATGTGCATCTTATCTACTACGAAAAAACATTTTTAATAAAAATAAAATATGAGTGTGTAAGATTGAACGAGAGGTTTACCCTTAAATAAACATTACATGTAAAACCCAACGCCACGATCACCCGTTTGGGTCATCATTCAAAGTCAAATGGAAATTCTCTTTCAGATGAAAACAAATAACAACTCTGTTTTGTCGTAAAAAACAATGATTCCACGCATCACGCACATGCTTCAACGGTGATTTGCTGATGGCTTTCTTTGTGCTACTGTACAGGCCGATGGTCACACTCAACAAATACCGCTTTCGTGGTCCACAAAATATTCACAAAAATGTACTCTCCATCCCTAACCAAAGAAATTATTTGACCATCAGATACAGGTATTAATTCATCCGATTTAAATTAAATGTAATGACGTAAATGAACTAACTATTTGCTTTTATGAGATAAAATTAAGACGTTTCTATTTATTAATATTACCGAACTCTTTGTATAACATTGTTCAACGTTGAAAAACTGAATATTTTAAAATTAACCTCACGAAAAATATGGCAGCTTAATCATTGGGTTCTCGATACGTTGCTTCTAGTGAACCATTGGTTTACCACAAAATAATTTATATAGCGCAGCGTATAATACATGCGCTGGAAGGGTGTTCAGGAGGATAGATATAAATAAAACCTCAGGATATGTTGCAATTGAGGAACGTTGTGTAATATAAATACAATTACATTGCAACAGGGCTGTTCTTTTGAATTTTGTTGTGCAAGATCGTATATACTTCTCCTTTATTCTACAAATTTAACTAAATCAGTTAAACAAATCAACTTTTAGTAAAACATTAAACAAATAACACAATTTATATATTTATTGTGTATTGATGTAGAAACAAGTGTATATTAGTTATCGTGACTTTAAAATTATAATTACAAATCATTGTTTAGATGTCATCCATAACCTTTATTGAATTTTTTCCCTCAAATATCTGAAGTTTTATTACTAGGACATAGTAAATATTAGCTCAGTTAGAGTAATGTAGCCCTAGTGACTTGAGTTTACATAATATTTAACACATGCCTCAACATATAAACTTATTCTTACATTATTTTAGAGACTTAAAATAATGTTAGTAACTAGCTGTTGCCCGTCACGGCTTCGCCCGTGATTGAATTTATTTTATAGGTAATACAATCGTTTTTAAGAGCAACGAAATCTATTTCCTTGAGAATGACATTGGAACAATGAAGTAGTGTGAGTGGAGCTCTGAAGGAATTTCGCAAAACCTGTTCTTAGAGAGAAAAGGTTTCTTAAATAGAAAAGGCCCTTACCTATGAGCAAAAAGGAACGACCATGTCAAATTTTAACCCCGTAGGCTCTACAGTCATATTGAAGACATGTGGGTTGGAGCCCTAAAGAACATTAAACAGTACTTTTGCAAAACTGTTTCTTAGTGAACGCCTATTAGCATACCGGAACCTTTACGTTAAATTTCAACCCGTAGGATCTATAGTAGATTTGAGAATTTTTGGGGAGGAGCCCTAAAGAAATTTGCAAAATTGTTTCTTATTGATCACCTATGAACAAAAAGGAACGTCCATGTCAAATTTAAAACACGTTGGCCCTTGATTAATTTTGAAGTCAGGTGAGGTGGAGCCCTAAAGAACTACAAAAACTATATTGACAAAACTATTTCCTAGTGAGCACCTGTTAGCAAAACGGAACATCCACGTTAAATTTATACCCCCTAGAATCCATGGTAATCTTGAGGTTCTATGGGGTGGAGCCCTAAACGAAATTTTTCAAAATTATTTCTTAGTAAGTAACTATGAGCAAAGAGGAACGTTTCCTAATTCGTATTTAAAATTGGCCATGCGGATAGCGTTATATTAAAATTTCGAAGGCCTGTGGGGAGCCCTGAAGGAATTTTGTTAAATCATTTCTTAGTGAGCACCTAAGAGGCAAGACGAACCTGTGTTTAATGTTTCAAGTAAATACGTTTGGTAGTTCCTGAGATTTCATGATGAGTCAAGTCAGTAATCACTCCCCGTCAGGTTTAGCTTGGTCGCTAAGCTCACTCGCCGCAACTATCCTTTAGTTTCTTATTACCAATCTCCCCTCAATAATTTGAATCAGAACAGCTGTTTACAAAATTAATATTCCTTAATGTAATCATATGTTCCAATACAAAAATGTTGCTTCCATAACAGGGTGTCTACTGATACTGGAAATACTTGAAATACTGGAATTATACTGGAATTTTATTTTCATACTTGAAATACTGGAATTTTATTTTCATACTGGAAATACTGGAATTTTATAATAGATACTGGAATTTTATAATTTTATTAAAACGCTTATTTTTTTAAATGTAGTTTTAATATACAGTTTTTTTTTATCTGATCCGTACATAATAATGTAAAAATATTTTACAAGTCATTTTTGCTGTTTAAGTATATTTGCAAACCAAAATCAGAAAACTTGTAGTTCTCTTTAAGTAGTTAATCAAGTAATGTAAACGTTTTTGTAATGATAGAGCCTAGAAATGTTTGATTTAATGCTCAAAATTTATTTTTCTTTCTTAAATTTTAATCATATTCTTGTTCTTTTTTACTCTTAGGTATTAACCTATTTCATAATTTTTTTTTAGTTAAATGTTCTTTATGATTATTTTTTATATTAAATAAACGCAAAACAAAGCGGAAGGAACAGAGGGCTGTAGAGTGAATTAAGAGCCTTCACAAAAAATATTAAACAAATGTTATTGTTGGAAAGTACTTATTAACCATAATCATAAGGGATTTATCTTTATACAAAAATCTATTTTAATATTAATTATATGAATAAATTGTCATTATTGTTACTCCATGTCTGAAATTATAGTTCGCGAGTGATATTGCAATTTTTGAAAAAAAAAATGTACTGGAAATACTGGAAATATACTGGAATTCTGAAACCAGATTTCAGTAGAGACCCTGTATAAGAATAACATGGTAACTTTGGAGACGTGTGGGGCGGAGCTCTGAAGGAATTTTCAAAAACCGTTTCTTAGTGGATGTCTACACCCTAAAAGGAACGTCCATACAAAATTTCAAGGTTCTAGGTCTAGTAGTTTAGGCTGTGCGTTGATACGTGAGTCAGTAGTATTTGACAAATATACTGTATAGTAGATTACATTTAACTTCGAATTTAGACAGTAAACTCATATTTTGAGTCTTCTTAAAACTCATTAAATTACTACCATTTTATAATTTATTATTATGGCAAAAATGTTGACATATTTGATTGTTTAATTGATGTTGATAAATGTTTAACTATCAAATTGATAATTATTTGAATGAAATATATGCGTATAAACATTTTAAAGCAAGTTCATTATTAGCATCACGCAAAGTTGTAAAATTCGTAGGGGTAAAACAAATTTTATATATATGTTAATCAACTGTGACAAAAATAAAAAATTAAATTATTATTAAGTATATTCAAATAAAGCCACTACCATTACCAATTAAAGTATGGAAAGTTGAGATTTTATCATTACTCATATCCATTTGAATGGGGGAATTATCGACTTTTTCCTCAGGATATGTTTTTCAACTCAATTTCGGTAAAGCATTGCAATATTTAAACATTTATAATCACGAGAAAATCAAGATAGTATAAAATGAGCTTACTGGTTCTCTAGTATATTTGTTTCTTCACGAAATACACCTCCAACAGCGTCGTTAACAGTTTTGTAAATGACCCATATTTTTACGATGAGCACCAAAGTAGATACATTTTTAGTTGAGGAAATAAAGTTGAAAACCATTTTAAATTTAGAGTAAAATGAATAAACAGTATTGATGTTTAGTAGATTGTTTTGAAAATATAAAACCTTTCGTAATATTAAAATAAATCAAGTTTTTGATAAAATATTACACAATTAAATAAAAATTTATATTTTTACCATGCAAATCATTTTAAAATTTTAGATAGAGAATTTGGGGTAATTGTGTGTAAATTCATTTTAAACATTTTCGACATCATGAAAGATTAATGTAAACTTTCTGACCACGTTATATGTATTAAACATTTCATGAATAATATATGTTAATCCACAGCTTAAATGTACATATCTCTTTAAATATCTAGCTAAGTATTTTACTTTTTTAATTAGTAATAAAGATAACTATCCCTAGTCAAGTCATTCCAGGAAAATAATATGAAAATACTGAATTATAATAAAGGCACATTTTTATGGTGTTCACTGATAGTACTCACAACAACCGTGTTTGGTTTACTTCTTATACATTCATTAGATATCGTATTACCAATTGTGAATAACGCTTCTCGATCCATAAAAGAAATGACCATAAATGTAAATTTTGTTTTGCATGGCAACCAATCTTGAAATTACATTGTTGAAGCGAACAGTTATTCTCATAGCCACCATTATAATCCTAACATGTTATGCCCATAAGAACGTATTAAAGAACAAATTAAATGATACAAATTGTCACATATACAACAAATTGATACAAATGATACATAGTAAAAATTCATTAATTTCCAACCAAAGAGTGAAATTAAAACAGTATAATAATTGGGATTACGACACCGTTTTACTCCTAAATGATAAAACAAACTGAAATGAAAGTACTGTAACAAAATAATGCCCCCCGTCGCATCAGACCTGCGTACTCAGCGAATTTCCAAAGGATATTGAGATTTTGTATTTTCCTCATAAACACCATAGGGATGTGTATGTAGATTTTGCTGCCATTAAATTTTGTTAGAAAATTTTATTTGTTAGGAAATGTAACGGTTAGGTAAAGCAAATATCAAATTGTATCAATATTCACCACATTTTAATTTTCACAATAAACGCCATGGGGGTGAGTATGTAGGTTTGCCACCACATGGGTGTTGTAAGTAAATATCAGTTAAAATCTGCCTGGTGAATGTACATACAAAATGTTATCAAGTTATGCCAATAAATAGGCGAGATACAGGGTTTTGTTGATTGTCCATAAGATTAACATGAGAAACCTATTTTTGGCTTTTCTCCCTAATCTGTTAAGCTAAGTTAAAAATTCAAAATACTAAATTGTTTTTTAAGCCCTTTTGAATGGTATTAGTTAAAATTGTTGAATTTTTTAAATTAAGGTCAAAAAATGCAAAAAAAAAACAAAACATTTTTGACCCATTTGAAAGCCCATAAAACCACATTCCCATAACCTGATCATGCTGGTTTGCGAACTCATGAAAATAGACCTGGTCTTACACATTCATACAAAATTTCATCAAAATCGGAGGTCGTTATCAAAAGTTATCAGTACCGCGGACGCACGCAAACATGTATAAAATAAATATACTGATACATTAAAATGAACGGATGGTGTTTTTGGCTTCTGGGGACCTAAAAATGAAAAAGTAATATGGTCCCTAGCTTAGGTCTTACCATGGCTACTACCGTAATAGCGTATTCCCTATAGGGCAATTCGCTAAAAATAAAATAAAAGTTGGTTTCACAAAATTAATTCCGACTAAAATATTAGTTGCAAGACAAGACTCAGCCCAGCAGTCAGGGTTGGATTACAAACCGAGATGCTAATTGGCAAAACCACATCTAATGGTATTCTGACCTCACTGCGGCGACGTTGCCCTTCGCATTGTGTGATGATTATTTAAGTTTAAAACATCTATGTTGGTTTTATCTTAATTTTAATCATAGTCAAAACGCAACAGCTATTTTCGATTTTGATATAACTTATGTATAAAAAGTTTTGATAATGTCACTGGAGAAGATAGACACAAAATTAAACCAAACCTCATAATCCCACTAGATTAGAAATATTTAAGTTAATTTTAAAATTTCTTTATGTAAATGTTTGTCAGTAGTGGGGTTTGCCTACTCCTGGCTCAGGTCAAGGTCAGCGGTTGTAACTGTTGTAGGGGTAGTAGCGGCTGGGGTTTTTTGACAGTGATGGGTGGGTTTTGGAAGTGGGTCAAGGTCATCCAGAGGGGGTTTTTAAAAATATATTTATTTAATAAAAACTCATTAGTGATTGGAAAATTGCTTTGTCATCATTTGTAGCAGTAATAGTTATTTTATTACTCTGTATGGGATGGGAGTCAGTGCTTGTATGGGTGAATCCCGCTGTGTGTCCATAATTGCAAAAAAGGAGAGGTCCTAGGTGGTTACAGTGCGAGTTGATAGAGCAGAACAAGACATGTGTCTGAGGAAGAATGATTATATAAACCTGGTAATATAGTAAATAAGAATAATTGGATAGGATCGTCAATAGGTGTAACAAAATTGAAATTTTGATATTTCAGCATTTCAGTTAAGACAGAGTGTAAAATAGGATCAGTAGAACAAGTATTACAAAGGTTAGATTTTACAAAGTACAACGGGTGAAAACTGAAGTATTTTTTAAGCTTACTCAATGTAGTACGCGGTTTTGAAATTGTAGAGTTAGATTGTTTCTGTAAAATGTGTTTAGTACGCAAAAGTTTTAAATGTAAAGTGTGCGAATCCATAATAATATTTAAAGGGGAGATGTGTACTCTCCAAAATTCAGCGAGTATATGATTGGTGCCCACAAGTGTGTCTGAATATATAGAGACTAATTAGCATAATAAGCGCAAACATATGTTAGAGTAACAAGAGTAAGTTAAAAAATGTTTGATAGTCTTAGAGACTTACGGATAGATGTTTACTGTCGCCCTATCGCCATTATAATGGCGCACGCGTGAGGTGCCGATGCCGCTTATATAAGGTTGTGTGAACCCCCCTAACCCCCTCCCCCTCCCCTAAGAGAATGAGATAAAAGGGAAGAACTTTGGAGATTTCAGTTCTTTGTCGGGGCGGCAGCGTAGCGAAAGGTTCTAGTAGGGGGAAAAAATAGTTAATAAATTTTTGTAAAATTTTTAAAAATTACCGCTAGTGGTAGAAGTTAGTTAATTATTTTATAAGGGTTTAAGAACTGTGTCGTAGACGATTAATCGCAATTACATCTAGCATTTGTACAGGTAAAAATTGCAGTATAATAATTATATATTAATATATGGGTGTTAACTGTTTATAGTCTAAGTAGTTTAGTCTAGCAGCAGAAGTTAGTTAATTATTCTGTAGGGGTTAACTTGTATAATAAGTATAAACTAAAATAAAAATAGTAACGCGAGATTATTTGATATATTATATATATAAAATAAAAGTGTATTTTTATATGTTAAGAAATAGTTGAAAAAATAAATTACATAAAAAAAATAGCAAGCTTAACAGGTGTAAGTTAAAACAAAGCATATGTAACATTACTAGGTGGTAGAGACTTACAGATTAGTTGTTTCAGCTGCGGTACCTGGGGAGTGAATGGCAGACGCGCGACCGCGTTGTGGCTTATATAAGCACGGATATTAATTATGTTGATTTTGACCCCCCCCCCCCCCCGAGGAAAAAAGTAATGACCCCCCCCCCCGTCACTTTCACTCATCAATATAAATTAGGTTGATAGTGGTTACATTTATGTAACACCAATCTAGCTTTGATGTTGCCAATAGTTTAATAACTATAGTTAAGCGGCAAAAAAGGACAGATAATTTTCTGCCATTACTCAGATGATAACAGGCAACAATTATGGTGTTACGCGATGGGGAAAGCCTCAGTTAAGCTTAACGGCGGATTAAACCAGGTGTTGCCTAACGTTAATTGCAAGGTACAACGCTCCACCTGCATTAGCGGCGACCTACATGTGACGAATAGATCATTGGAAATTTCCACTGACGTTGGACGTTAGACGTTGTACCCCCCTCAAACCCCTACTGTCCCCCTACCACTTTGTGAGCCGAGAACTTTTCTGGCGACTATCGCTGAGTTAGTTCGGAACAATTCGTCGGACGCGATGGTTGTTCCGAACTCAGAGGGTAACTCAAATGTATAAGCGGCCGATATATATTTGAGTTACTCGTGCTGTTAGGGTTTTAGGGGTTTACTTGTTGTGTGTGAGTGTGTGTGTGCAAAATGTTATTTTTAGTTTTAAGTTGTGCTAATTTTAAGCTTTAATTGCGCATTGCGATGTTAGCATTAAGGTGTGTTATTGTATTGTTGATGTTTGGAAAATGTGTTTTTGATGTTGAGTTTTGGTATAATTATTGTATGTGTATTTACTAATAACCTTTTACAGCTAGCTGTTAGGTGGGTAGATTAAATTTAATTTTAAATTATGGAAGTTCTGTTGAACTTCATTAAATATGGGTGGGACATGCGCGTTGTGCCGTAGGTAGCGCATATTTTTTATTGCTTTAAAATGTTTAATTTTGTTAGGAAATAATCATATTTGGGTAGGTCTAGATTAAGGGTGGGAGGTTAGAGTTGCGTCTTGCATTAGCTGTTCTAGAGTCCCCATTGTAAAATTGGAATGGTCAAGCCCAGTGCCTTCGGGCCCGAGACTGAACCGCCCGTATCACAGCTCACCAAACTGGATCGCCATGTGCGTGCGGGCCAAAAATTGGGATCCCTTGCAAGACGTAACTATAGCGGGTTGGGATTTGGGGAAGTGTTAGGCAAACAGAGTGGTGGGGATGGCTCCGGCCGTCCCCATCACTTTGGTAAATTATAATTTTTTGGTGACCTTGACCTCAATTAGGTTAATTAACCCCCCCCCTCCCCCTCCCTCCCCCCTCCCCCTCCCCCTCCCTCCCCCCCTCCCCCTCCCCCTCCCCCTCCCCCCCCAAAATTTGGCAAGCCCCCCCCCCCCAGCAATAATCTGGATTAGAAAATGACTAATAACTCAAGAATGGTTTGCCGGAATAGGGCAAGTCATACATCAATGAAAAGCTCTAATTAAGAGCAATATTGTGGTAAAGACAGAATTGTATTATTTTCTTTTACTAAAATTGTACCATAAAAAAAATACCCTCCACTCAATGACATGACGATATAAGAGTGGTGTGGTTTGTGTTGAGAACATTCTTCACCTCTAATATCTAGAGTGAACATGTCTCCCCAAGATGCTTCAATATTTTATAACAAATGTACAAAAGTTGACGAAGTATTGGAGGTGGATGAAGAAAACAATGAAGAAATTGAAGAAATTGAAGTGCCTTTGTTAAGTGAAAATGTTGTAACAAGAATATTTGTGGATCTGAATTCACCAATGGATATTATAGGAAGGTTTTTAATTGAAGTTGTGACATAGATAGAAAATGGAAGATTAGTAAACATAGGATCTCCAATTTTGGTAGATGATAGACACACCTTTGGTGTATATTGGAGAAACATAGATCTGTTATGGTTGTGGGTGGAGGCATATGTGGAGTATTTGCAATTGGAAGAAAATATAGGCTTTAATCATTACTTTTCAGCTTTAGTGTTAAACTACTAATTCTAACATTTCACTAAAAAAAAACCTTACAAATGTGGTGGGGGAAGCATTATATAAAGCGAATAGAAGGGAGAAGCATTTCATTTCCGTGCTAAATTTCAAAGAGTAAACATCAACACAATGCATCAATGTGAAATTTGCTCAGAAACTTTTCATGATAATATTCTACTAGAAATACATAAAGAATTATTTCATAATAATAATGAAGATGTAACAGAAACAGAATATGAAAATTTAAAACTATATGAAGAAGAAGAACCAAAAGAAGAAGAAGAAGAAGAAGAACCATTAGCAGGACCATCTAATGAAATACCACATCAATGTAAAATTTGCTCAGAAACTTTTCATGATAATATTCTACTAGAAATACATAAAGAATTATTCCATAATAATAATGAAGATGTAACAGAAACAGAATATGAAGATTTAAAACTATATGAAGAAGAAGAACCAAAAGAAGAACAACAAGAAGAAGAACCATTAGCAGGACCATCTAATGAAATACCGTGTTTAAAAGTATTTGCTTTAGAAGGTAGAGTAGTAATGCACCACAAAATTCAAAATGAAAATTTGGAATTGGATCAGTTTTTTAAAGAAGTAAGAACAATTGTAAGTAAAACACTCACAGAAGAATTAAGAAGACTAAACTTTATTAAATTTGGCATATTATTAAATGCTATGTTTACTAATGTAGAAGGAGAAATGTCACCAAGAGGATTCATGACAAAAAACCAGACCATCATGGCAAGTTCAGATATTAATTCAATAGTTGAAGATTGTTTGGAAGAAATACTAACAAAAATTCAAGAACACGAAGGAAGAGGATCTGGTTGGAGTTTGGTTAGTATTGAGAGTATGGATGTTAGAGTTCATAAACACGGCTATGGATTAAGGGGTAGCAGTTATATTCCGCTCCCAAAGAAAATTTCAGACACCAAATCATGTATAAATGTTCAAAATGAAGATATGGAATGTTTTAGATATGCAATGACGGCAAAATTTGTACCACCTAACAATGCAGTTAGACCCAGTGAAGAATATGAAACACACAGATTTAGATATAATTTCCAAGGATTGACTTACCCAGTGGCTTTGAAGGACATCCCAAAGTTCGAAAAACAAAACCCTGGAACATCTGTTAATGTTTTTGGTTTGGACAGTTCGAATAAAGTGTACCCATTGCGTGTGGTGAAGAATGAACTCCCAGATCATACAGACTTATTACTACTTACAAAAGGTGATGTTTCCCACTATGTATGGATTAAAAAATTTGAAACTCTTGTAAGTTATCAACTATGTAAAACTAAAAATAAGAAGATAGTTTGCAAAAGATGCTTCAATTTTCATGAAGAAAGAAGAGAAGGAAATGAATGGTTACAAGAGCATAAAAAACTATGTAACAACAACTATGAAGCAAAAATTATCTTACCGTGTCCAAGTAAGGCAGAATTAAAATTTGAGAAAATCTCCCATCAATATCGGATTCCCATTGTTGTCTATGCTGATTTTGAATCAACACCTATTGAAAATAATGATGGTGATGTAGCAAGGAAAAGTGTTAAGTATCAGATACATGATCCAAACAGCTTTTGTTTAATGGTTAAATCTACTCTTTCTGAAGAACATCTAAATAAATTTAATTTAACTTCAAAACCTATTGTCTATCGTGGTGTTAATGCTTCTAAAATATTCCTTGATCAGTTGTATATAATAGCGGAAAGTGTTGAAAGATTGTACAGTGATATTATACCGATGATACCTTTGGATGAAGAAGAAGAGATTCAACATGAAAATGCAACTCATTGTTATTTATGTAGAAATGAATTTACTGTGGAAAATCACAAGGTTCATGATCATGACCATCTGACAGGGTATTATAGAGGTGCCGCATGTAACAGCTGTAATATCAACTACAAGATCCCTACAAATATACCTGTAATATTACATAACCTTAGTGGTTATGATGCGCATTTTATCATTCCGGAATTAGGAAGAGATAATGGAGAAATTGATGTCATAGCTGAAACCACGGAGAAGTTTATAAGTTTTACTAAAAAAGTTGGAAATATAAAGCTTCGGTTTTTAGATTCTTACCGTTTTATGCCATCTAGTTTAATGAAGCTTTCTGAAAACCTGAGAACAGAAGATTTAATAGAAACCAAGAAGATTGTAAGTAATGACAAAGTTAATTTAGTTCTTCGCAAAGGTGTTTTTCCGTATGATTATATAGATAGCTTAGAAAGATTTAATGAAACATCCCTTCCACCAAAAGAAGAATTCAAAAGTAAACTATATGACACAGATATATCCCATGAAGATTATGAACATGCGTGTAGAGTATGGAATGAATTAGGATTTAAAACACTTGGAGAATATTCGGACTTTTATGTAAAACTAGATGTAACTTTACTTTGTGATATAATGGAAGAGTTTAGAAATACATGTTTTAAGGCATATGGATTAGACCCTCTGCATTCTTGTACATCACCTGGACTAGCTTGGCAAGCAATGTTAAAGGAAACAAAATGTAAACTCCAACTTCTTACAGATATAGACATGGTGCTGATGTTGGAATCAGGTGTTCGAGGGGGACTAACTCAAAGCGTAACACGACATGTAAAGGCGAATAACAAATATTTGCCCAATTTTGATGCAACAAAACCAAGTACATATTTAGGTTATTTTGATGCAAATAACCTTTATGGATGGGCCATGTCGAATCCTCTCCCGTTTGGCGAATTTAAATGGGTAGACCCTGATTCTATTGGAAACATCATGGATATAGCAAAACATGGAGATACTGGTTATATTTTGGATGTAGATATTGAGTACCCTGAACATTTGCATGACCACCATTATGATTTACCTCTACTGGCCAAGACAGAAATATCACCAACCGGTAGATGGCCTAAATTAATGATGACTTTAACCAACAAATCAAGATATGTTGCTCATTATTGGGTAATACAACAAGCCCTAGAATTAGGATTGAGAATAACAAAAATTAATAGAGCTTTACAATTTTCTCAATCCTGTTGGTTAAAGTCATACATTGACAATAACACAAAAAGAAGAACTGCAGCTACATCTAATTTTCAAAAGGACTTTTTTAAATTGATGAATAATGCGATATTTGGCAAGACACTGGAAAACAAAAGAAAGCATAAGAATGTGAAATTAGTTAGTGATCCGGTGAAACTACAAAAGCTGGTACAAAAACCTAACTTCGGATCATCCATAATAATCAACGAAAATCTTGTAGCTGTTTCCATGAACAAAATTTCAATTATAATGGATCGTCCTTTATATGTGGGGATGTCTATTCTAGATATTTCAAAGACCCACATGTATGACTTCCATTACAACAAGATGGTTAAATTTTATGGAAGAGAAAACATCGGCATTGTATACATGGATACGGACGCTTTTATTTATTGGATAAGAACTGAAGATATGTATGAAGACCTACGCTGTTTTATCTACAATAACGACTTTGACTTTTCTGATTATCCACAAGACCATCCCAACTACGACAATGGTAGAAATAAAAAGGTATTGGGAAAGTTCAAAGACGAAACAAATAGCGTGCCAATGGAAGAGGTTATTGCTTTAATGTCTAAATTGTATTCATTTAAATTGTACAAAAATGAAAAAAGAGAACATGAAATCGTGAAGAAGGCCAAAGGTATAAAAACCTCATACCTGAAGAAGAATGTACAGTTTGAAGAATACAAGAGATGCTTATTTGAAAATGTTGAGACAACAGCAACATTTAACACCATAAGAAGCTTCAACCATCGTCTCTTCAGTGTAAAGCAAACCAAATGGGCTTTGAGTTGTAAGGATGATAAGAGGTACATCCTGGAAGATAATATAAAAACTTTACCATTTGGACATTACTCCTTATACCCTATCGACCAATAAACCTATTCTTCGTCCTTTACCTTCTTCCTTTCCGTAAAGAAGAGGGGACATGACAAGCTCAATGTCATGTTCCCTCTTTTTTACACCAATGTAATATGGCCTTGACCTATAATCTAACCATATAAAAGAGGATAAACCATTTTAGAGATCAGTATTTTTACAAGCGGTGTGGAAGACACAACTGAAGATGGAAGATTTAAGGAACAAGATTGTAAATGAACTTCATAAGCCGGCAAGAAGAAAATTTCCTAGAAGAAATACAATTATAAAAGGAATGAATGATCTTTTCCAAGCCGATCTTATTGAAATGATACCACATAGTAAATTAAATAAAGGATTCAAATACATTTTAGCGATTATAGACTGTTTTACTAAAGTGGCTGATGCTTTACCGCTAAAGGACAAGACTGGTAAAAGTGTTACAAAAGCTATGGAAATGGCTATACTAAGAAATAATTTCAACATCAAACATCTACAAACTGATGATGGAAAAGAATATTTTAACAAAGACTTTGCAGCTTTAATGAAGAAGTATAAAATAAATCATTATTCTACAAATTCTGAAGTTAAAGCTTCAATAATAGAAAGATTTAACAGAACGTTAAAAGGAGCAATGTATAAAACATTTTCCAAACGAGGATCATATATTTGGTATGATATATTACCACAACTTATAAAAGAATATAACAATAAGTATCATCGAACCATTGGTATGAAGCCTAATGAAGTAAATAGTGCCAATGCTAAAATGGTATTAAAACGTATTAAAAATAATACTACTCCTAAACGTGAAAAAATGCAGCCCAAAACATTTAAAGTTGATGATAAAGTTCGTATAAGTAAGTACAAAGGAGTATTTAGCAAAAGGTATCTGCCAAACTGGACTAATGAAGTATTTACAATCTATAAAGTGCAACCAACAATACCTGAAACCTACATTTTAAAGGACAACAAGGGTGAATTGCTTGAAGGTGGATTCTACGGACATGAATTGCTAAAATCATCAGTTGGCGATGTATATCTTGTTGAAAAAATTTTACAAAGAAAAAAGGATAAGGTGAAAGTACGTTGGTTGGGATTTGATAAAAGTGAAGACTCTTGGATCCCTACAAAAGACTTAGTGTAGCAATTTATGAAGTCATTACATGTTTAACCTTTACACAAGATGGAGATTGTGCAGCAAAAGGATCGATTTTTTATTGATAATATTGATGAGTTAACAGTTGACAACGACAAGTTAAATCATGGAAAACATGGTGAATTACTGCCAAACACAATAAGATGTTTAATAACTGGACCATCAAATTGTGGAAAGACAAATGTGGTTTTTAATTTAATAACAAATCCTAAGGGATTACGTTTCAACAACATTTATATCTTTTCCAAATCTTTGCAACAACCCAAATACCAATTATTGGATAAGGTACTCGCAAGTGTGCCTGAAGTTAATTTTTACAAGTTTAATGCTAGTGAAACTATAATGGAGCCAAACGAGGCTAAACCATTTTCTATATTTATATTTGATGATGTATCTTGTGAAAATCACGACACTATTAGAAGTTATTTTGCCATGGGAAGACATTACAATATTGATAGCATTTATATTGGTCAAACTTACAGTAAAATTCCAAAACAACTAATAAGAGATAATGCAAATCTACTAATTATCTTTAAGCAAGATGAAACAAATTTAAAGCACATATATTATGATCATGTGAATGCAGACATGTCATTTGATAAATTTAAAGAAATGTGTGGCAAAGCATGGGCTGAAAAATATGGATTTCTTGTTATTATGAAAGAAGAAGCTATAAAAAATGGAAGATATCGTATAGGATTGGATAAATTTGTATTAATTCATTGAACGATTGATGATACGTTTAGTAATAGATTGGACCTCGCTGCGTAAACATGGTGAACCAAGAAAAACTATTAAAAGAAATAAAATCACTGAGTGACTCGATTAGACTTAAAAATCGAGCATTAAGAATGGGTTTGAATGAAAGAGAAGAATTTCTGGAGACTACATTTAAGCCTATTACAGAACCTTTAAAACAGATAACAGAAACAATTGGTAAACCTCATTTTGAAGGAGATGTTTTACTACCTGTTTCTAAATTTGAAGTAAAGACTTTAAAAAAGGAAGAAGATGATGATTCTTACACAAGTGATAGTGAAGTTTCTCAAAAAGGAGAAGAAACAAGACAAGAAGAACCAGAAATAAATGTTCAAAAAGAAGAAGAAGAAGAACAACATATACCTGAAGCAGAACAATCAATTCCAAATCTAACAAAATTAAGTAGTGATATATTGCAACAAGGACCTCTTGGAAGAAAGTATATCATGAAGATGTTACATGAAATAAAAGCTAACCCAAAACTACACAAGTCACATGTATATGGAGCGAGAATTGATGGAAATGAATTAAAAATAGGAGATTCAAAAGTACATTTGACTGAAGATGATGACATTGTTATTGGTGAGCATAAATATAAAGGAACAAAAGGATTATTTGAACTGATTTTTAAAAATATACCTATAAAATATACACTACAAGATTTAAATACTTTTAAAGAAATTTTGCAAAATACTAATGCTCATAAGAAGAATTACTCCAAAGATTCAATGATAAATAGAACACGCGCAACTAAATATACTGTTGTAATAAAAAGATTGTTTCCCCTAAGAAAACTACCAACATTACGGACTGCGCCCGCTTTGAAGAAACCGCTAAAGAGGAAGTCTTTATCACTTATGGACTTATCACTTATGGATGAATATGGTAAAAAGAAAAAAGGAGAATCTTCAACGTCTGGTAAAGGTTTAATGAAAAACCTATATAATACAAATGTGATTTACTATAATGATATAAACAAATTGGTTGATAGAATGAGACTATTACATGAAGCTATAGAAGCTGGTCATACAGGTTTAAATAATGAATGGGTGGCTTTAGTTGACGAACTTCGAAATCGCGGAATAGTTGTATAAATTATCACAGATATATAAGAGAGCTGTGACCATACAATGGATCAGTTCAATCATGAGCGTCGACAAGTTCGGACGGTATTCCGGGCTAGGAGTACAAGGAGGAGAAAACAGAAAAAGAAGTGGATTGCCGCAAACACCTGAAGGTGACTATGATATGAGTAACAAACGTTTAAAATTTATTAAAGACCCAGAAGAAGATACTGATGGAGCGAATTTAAAGACAGTAAAAGAAGCAACTTCAACATCATTGAAATTAGACAAAAATACTTACGATGTCAAATCACATAGAATAATTAATGTTGGTAAACCAACTGACAGTTCTGATGCAATTAATAAAGAGTATTTATCATCTGAACTTTTAAATACTTTAAAATTGCAGTGGGGTAATAATTTAAAAGATGGACAGACATTTGATGCTGGGAATCATAGAATAACCAACGTGGCAAATCCGAAAAATGATAAAGATTCAGTTAATAAAGAATATTTACATTCTATAATACCGGAAAAGACTCAACGCGGATTTTCTTTTTATAAATTTATTATAAATGACATTTGGATACCCAAAGGAAGACGGTGATGCTGTAAACCTGAAATACATCAAGGACAACTGTATTTTACAAGATAATGATGAAATCGATTGTCATGGGAAAGTGTTGTCAAATGTAAAGTTCGGTTCTCAACCAAAAGATGCTGTTACTATGGAACAACTATCTAAAGAATTAAAAAGGGGGACATCAAATTTTGTAAAACATGAAGATGCCGTGCTAAAGCGAGGAGATACATTTATACATGGAAATAAAAAGTTTGATTTAATGCAAGGAAAAAATGATGAATGGGATGCGGGACATAAAACAATAACAAATGGAAGATTTGGTATAAAAGATTCGGATGTACCTTTAATGATACAAACATTAATTGCAAGTGGTGGTAGATTAGGTACATATGATGGTCGTAATAGAAGAATAAAAAATATTTATCCTGGTTATGAAGATGATGATTGTGTTACATTGAGACAAACAATAACTTGGGATAAACACTTTGGGACCAAATATGATGCAAAGATGAAGAAAATAATTAATATTTTACCAGGAGAAGATTTAAATGATGCTGCTACTATTGGACAAGTCATAACAACATCGAAAAGTGATTCGACCGCTTACACGTGTAATGATAAACGTATTATGCAGTTACATGATCCTCAACATCCGAAAGATGCTGTAACTTTAGATTGTTTAATAAGAATAGTGGGCAATTTACTTATCGATACCCACAATCATATAGCTAGTACAACGAGTCATGTGATGATTCAACCCGATGAACGAGAAGCTTGGATTAAAAATAGAATCATAAATCAGTATATAATTAATTTGAATAATTAAATATTTAAATATAAAACATTGTGCACGAGTTATCCATTTATGTAAAGCAGCTCGTGGAGTAAACACGCTGGTTATATAAGACGACATAATGAAGACCGCACCGCTCAGTCGTCGTCAAGACAGCGTTAAGAAAGGACGTGGTATAACATCAGCTGCGTTTTCCCTGCTCAGACGGATTCCTGTTGGTGCTGTTCTAAATCGAGCAATAGACGCTTTACCATACGAATTTCATCTGCCCGGAGGCTATCAATATTGTGGACCCGGAACTAAGTTGGTAAAACGTTTAGCAAGAGGAGATCCTGGAATTAATAAATTAGATCAAGCTTGCAAAGAACACGATATAGCGTATTCCAAGTTTGCAGATTCAACAAATAGATCAATAGCGGATAGAGCGCTAGCGGAAAAAGCTTGGCAAAGGGTTAAATCAAGTGACGCCAGTATTGCGGAAAAAGCAGCAGCTTGGGCAGTGACAACAGCCATGAAGACGAAAGCTAAGTTTGGTGGTGGAAGACGACGCGGGAAAAAACCTAGTAAAAAAGAAGCTGCAAAAAGAGGCGGGAACATCAAAAGAAGACGTCGCTCTAACCCTAAAAGGAAAGTCAAGAAAACATCCATATGGTCAATGGTAAAAAACGGATCGGGTCTTTACTTAAGACCGTACCGTGTGTATTAAATGAGAAAAATAAATTGATAATTCCAAATGAAGCATTAACAAACTATCAATTGTCAAAATATGTGAAATGTTTAAGAATACCATTCTTCAGAGGAGTTTTTATGAAAGATACATTACCAAATAGAGTGTGGAAAAATGAAACTGGAATAGTAAATTTAGACTCTAATTATGGACCAGGTACTCATTGGGTATGTTATAAAAAACTTGGAGAAAATGTTTACTACTTTGATAGTTTTGGAAATTTACCGCCACCAAAAGAACTTCAACATTATTTTCGGGACTCCAAGAATATATTCTACAACTACAAAAGAGAGCAACCTAGCAATACGGAAATATGCGGACATTTATGTTTAGAGTTCCTAGCGAAGAGCGTCAGTCAGCTTTAAGATGTCATCGTATACAGTATCGCTGAGTGGAAATTCGTCAACATTGAAAAGTACACTTTTCCCAGCGTTACGTTTATCTACGGATAAACTATGGGAAGCAGCATTATTGGATTTGACGACATACAATTCAATTCCCAATGTTACAGAAGGAAAAAATAATTTACTACATTATTATGAGAGTAAAGATGAAAAAGGAAATTATTCACAATTAAAAATAATTCCATTATCTACAGGAGCATATGAAATATACGATATAAACCAAGTATTACAAAAGAAACTTGGAGAAGAAAATATTTCTATAAAAGGTAATAATAATACATTAAAAGCAGAAATAACTTCAAAGTATTATATAGATTTTAGCTTAGACCACTCAATCGGCAATTTGCTCGGATTTTCAAAGAAGAAAGGAATTTTAGCTCCTGGAAATGATTATACTGGCGATACAACAGTAACAATATTAAAGGTGAACAGTATTGATGTAACGTGTAATATTATACACGGATCATATAGAGATGGAGTAAATCAACATATATTACACACATTTTACCCGACAGTAGCTCCTGGTTTTAAAATAGTTGAGAAGCCACAAAACCTGATATACCTACCGTTAAACACCAGTTTCATTTCAGACATCGTACTGAACATATTGGATCAAGACGGTATTAGTGTTGACTTTAGAGGAGAAACAATAACTATACGGTTACATATCAGAGCGGCAACATAAAGTCAACATGGGATTATCATTTAAACCACAACGGAAGAGTCGGGAGCTCAGTAGCTCCTCAACATTCGACGAGTTAACACCGGACAACATACGCTTCCTACAAAAGATCGGACTAAAACTTGCCAACCATGGATATACTGGATATAGCGCAAGGACCGACATTCGACGAAACCCTATGGGAGAAGGAATATCACACTCACAACCCTTACACTTCATCAAAATTAAATAATAATGATGAAATAAGAATTCCCATTCAACAACAAGATATCTACACATTACCATGTGAAAGTTATTTATATATCGAAGGAAGAGTAACAACATTGGATGGAAAATCTGGTTCAACTGTTCCTTTTATAAATAACCCTATGGCATATCTGTTTGATGAAATTAGATATGAGATATCTGGAGTAACAATTGATTCAACAAAAAAAGTTGGTATATCAACAACTTTAAAAGGATTGACTTCAATAACACCCCATGAAAAAAATTCTTTAATCTCGGCTGGATGGGTGACTCCTGATAAATACACTATTACTCCTAATTCAAAAGGTTACTTTGATTTTAATGTACCTTTACGATTGCTTTTAGGATTCGCAGAAGATTACAAGAGAATAATAATAAATGTAAAGCAAGAACTGGTACTGCTCAGATCTTCAACAAATAAGGATGTAATACAAGCGCCAAGTGGAACTAAAGATGCCGATTTGGAATGGCAACTTCAATTGGATAAAGTTGTATGGAGAGTACCTCATGTCAGATTGGCAGATGAACATCGAGTAATATTATTGAAAAAATTAAAATCTGACCGTGATATTGTAATACCATTTAAAAGTTGGGAATTTCATGAATACCCCATATTGCCTCAAACAGAAAGACAAACATGGACTGTTAAAACCTCTACTTATTTAGAACGGGCAAGGTACATAATAGTCGGTTTTCAGACTAAACGAAAAGATGTTATAACCGCGCACGCTGGTCAATTTGACCATTGCAAGATAAAGAATTGCAAAGTTTTTTTAAACTCTCAGTTCTTTCCATATGACAGTTTAAATGTTTCATTTGACAAGAAACGTTATTCCATTCTATATGACATGTATGCAAGATTTCAATCATCATATTATGGTAAGACGAATACACCACTTTTATCACCAGAACAATTTTATTCAAAAGCTCCAATTGTTGTAATCGATTGTTCAAAACAAAATGAATCTGTAAAATCTTCAAGTGTAGATATAAAAGTTGAAATGGAATTTGAAGATAAAATACCAGATGGAACTTCAGCATACTGTTTAATTCTACATGACAAAATAGTTACTTACACACCGCTAACAGGAATTGTGAAGAATGTACTTTAAGAAGGATTAATACAACATCTGCACAATTTGTAAGGTTTTTACAAAAAATCAACAATATCTAGGTCATCTGCGAGTATAAAAGTGAGAAAAAAGAGCTGGAAATTCATTTCATCTTTGATTGTCGTATGGGTAACATCGTCCGCAAGATGAGTTCTACTACATCAAGTGCTAATGAAGAAACTACACCTTTTATGGCTGACAATAGTTTGGATATAGAAAGACAAGTTGAACAGGAAATGGATGAGTTCCTCAAGTTTAAACATAAGAAGACAGAAGAAGAGGAAGTTGAAAAAGAAACAAAGAAAAGAAAAATTGAAGATAACATTTCCACCAACATCTTAACGGAAGTATTTCTTCGAATATTTTATCCTATTTCTTCTTGTATGACAAAGACTGTATCTGCTGGAGTGATGAAATCATTGGATTACTCTCCTACTGTTATTTTAAATCATGGATCTAAAATGGTAACCTTCACTGAAACTTCTTGGGAATCTTTTATGAAACACATACATCTTTTGGAATGTTATCTGAGTAACAATACATTTGGAAGAAAAACAAAACTAGGTTTGTTGGAATCAAATATTGAAATCGATATTGTTAAACAACGTGGTCAACAACTAGTTCGATTTAGAGATTTAACTAAATATAATATAAAAATACATTTGACTAAAGAAGAGTTTTACACTTTAACTTGTGCTACTGGTCCTATAACAAGATATTTAAAACAGCTAATATTCTCAAGTGCAATTATCAAAGACTATTTAATTGATGCATTGGATAAACAACCATATGTTCCAATCCTATATGGTCCAGTAGATACATCAATCTTCAATAGGATACCACATGAAGTAGATATGTGGAGACAGTTACACCACTATCAAACCAACTTTAATTTAGATGAAGAAAAGCAAGAAACCAAGGAAAACAAATCAAGTTTCAACAATCAACAATCGGCAACAAATTGAACAAATAAAGAATATTGTAAGTAAAAAGAAGAATATTGGGGGTATAAAAGGTTGTCAATCTGGATTAACATACCAGTTGCCTACTGAACGTCATCATGGATAAACAAGTTTCATTCTCTAAGAAGATAGAATTAATGGAAGTAAAGCAAGGTATCATAGAGTTTCAAGCATTCCGTGGTAATGATGGAAATTTTATAATTAAAGAGTTAGTGGTACTAGATATGATAACATCTGTTGTTTATCACTTTTTATTTATGCCTCCTTTACCATTTAACAGATTAACAACCAAAGCTAAAGTAACAAACAAATGGTTGATGAAACATTTTCATAATCTAAGATGGGATGAAGGTTTTATAACCTACAATATGATGCCACACATTATGAATCATTTCTGCAAAAAGTTCAAAACTATTTTTACAAGAGGATTGGAAAAAGCAAATTGGATACAAGCATATACAAACCATGAAGTAATAAATGTGCAAATGGAGAAAGATTTTTATTGCTACTTTAATAACAACTGTATTTCATCTAAAAACTTTAAACATCAACAGTCTCAATGTGCTTTAAAAAACGCATATCGTTTAAATGTCTATCTCCAGCAAAGTGGTGGGGGAAACGAAGGGTATAAAAGCGAGAGCGGCACTATGACAATGCATCAGTATTACTCGAACCTCCGGGGAGTCAACACCTCTGACGCGCAAACACAAGAAGAAGAAGACGAACAATAGCAAGAAGAAGATAATGGCGTCACAAAATTTTCTACAATCGCTTGTTGATCAATTCAACAAACATTCTAAATCTACTATACTACCGACAAAAAAATGTTCAGAATTGAAGGAAGAGAAACATTATATTATTCACACTATTAAGAAAATGGAAACATCAATTGGAGACGCTATCAATTGCACACTAAGTGAAGCACCCTACACACCTGGTGATGAACCAAAATTTCAAGTATTTCTTCCCAAACGCTTCGTTCAACTGCTGCAGAATGAAGATTTACGACTGATTCACCCCGGCGCACTCTACTTAGCATCTCACGGTCCTAGCGGAAGCAACTCTACTGAACTTACAATTCATGTTATGCCTACTAGCAACTAATCTGTAGTTTATATATACTGTTGTACATGTGTGTAACTGATTATAAATAAATAAAAAATAAAAATAAAAAAAATAAGAAAAGGCAACATATCGATAGTGTTTCTGCACTATCGATATGTTGCTTTTTTAAAAACACGTTTGGGTGACCTTGACCTAGTTTCGAGGGTATATAAAGGCCGTAATTTTCTTGAAGATCTCATCAGTCTACGACTACCTTTCGTGCTGTACACATCTCTGTTGGCTCTCCAGTTATTACAAATAACAACATGTCTCTTAAGGTGAAGTGTGCATCATATGATACCACCACCATCACAACTTTTGAAGAACTCGACGATTTTACTAATGAATTGCGAGTGTTACTTGCCGGTGGTTATCGTTTAAATATTGATGTTTACGCTAACAACATGAGGATGTTTCCTAAACAAAAATTCTGCAATGAAGAAGTATTTGTTTCTACACAACCTTCAACTACAACACCATCTACTCAAAGTAATGTTAAGTTCCAGAAATATTACTGATGTTGAATAATATTGAGTGGTCGCTGTGGCATCTATAAAAGGAACACGTAACCTAAACAGAATCATCATTTGCTTCCCAACTGACACAGCGAAAACAACTACCACTACCATGTTGTACAGAATGATGATTGAATTCAATGGAAAAATCTACGGAAAAGACTATCAAAGTGTAGAACAAATGACGTCCGATCTTCAAGTATTGACTAAAGAAGGATTCCAACCAAAATTAATTCTAAAATTTCCTGAAGTACATCCACTATCCACTGAAGATCTCATTGCTATGGCTAAAGAAGAAAAAGAAAAATACAAACAAGATATAAAGAAAGAAAAAAAGGATGAAAACTCACTATCTTAAATAAATACATCTTACACTTGTAAGATGTTCTTTTTTAAAACTCCATTTGGATGACCTTGAGATTACCCCCACCACTTTTTCTAATCTATAAAACACGCTATCCTACACTATACACCTTCATTTCTTGGCTAAACTTAGAAGCGTCAACATGGAAAACAAGAAAGACGAGTACAAACCACGCTATTGTTGTGAACAAAAATGTACCGATATAGGAAGATGGATGGTAGACGGATTAGCTTGTAGAAAATGTGAATTCTTCGGATCCTGTTACTGCAAATGCAAGACAAAACAACTACCACCACCAGAATTGCGAACCTTCAAAATTTATAAATCAAGATACTTCCACACTTGCTGTCCCCAGAGATGTATCAAATTTCATCCAGAAAAAATTGTTAATTGCCGAGAGTGTAATGCATGTTATAAAGACGACTTTTGTACATGCATCATAAATGCGTGCAAGTACAGATCTGATTGGTCTACTGATCCTGTTGAAGCTTTAGATGTATAGCTGTAGTCACTGACTGCAGCCCTTTTTTAAAACTCCATTTGATTGACCTTGAGATTACCCCCACCACTTATTTTTTACAACATATATTCTACGGATCATTCGATACGCTTCTCATTCTTATTTCATTACTCGCACTGACAACAACATGGATGATAAATTCATTTCCTTTCAACATTTAATTACCGACAGAGAAGAGATGGAAGCCCTATTCCAAAACTTACTCACCCTCATTGATAACTATCCTTTAAGATGGATCAACATCACAGTGCAATACGTCAATCCTATCAAAATATTTTCATCCTCATCATCTTCTTCTGCCACCTCCATGTCTTCATCGTCGCAAAGTGCAGAGGAAGAGGAACAGACAACTAATGGTGTTAAAATTGTTGAATTAAACGACGAGGAACAAGAAATGCAAGCTCTGGTTAAATATAAATTTAATATTTAATTTATAAAAATTATTAGTGTTTCTAATTTATATTACAGCTAATACTTATTTCTACACACCACCCATAACCTACCTAAATGGGATTTTGCGGCAAAATGCTCTGGCCGCCGGTTCGCATATGGGTATATCAACCCTCCCCCACCACTCTACCTCCCCCACTCCTCTACTTCCCCCTCCACCACCTTTGCCCACATATAAGCGACCCTCTGACCATCGCTCACCATTTGTTTGCCAACTTCCGAACAATGAGCTCCTCTCCTTTAACAACAAGTAAATGTACTTTTCTTGTTCAATCACAAGAAGAATTACAAAATATTTTTCAAATTTTAAATGATCTAATAAACACTCCAAATAACACCATTACTATCACTGTGGAAGTTTCCTACAATTCTTCTGATTACGAAAACATGGAAAGCGAAGACATCGAAGTTTTACAGCTGCCAAACAATAGTCTTCCATCTTCCAAAGCTGCAACACCCGACACAGCTAATAATGATGTTTAGTCGACTACAATTATTTTCTTTACCCCCCACTATTTTTACAGTAATATATAACCTGTCCCTATCTCTGTTTCTCATTTCATCGCCAACTTTCTCACCATCAACACCACTCCCATTTTTACCTGCACACATTTAATACACGAAGATGATGGATGATTTTTCATTTACGTCACAATTGGAAGAGGATAAACTCAAACTCGAAATCAACAGACTACAATTAGAAACAAAGAATCAACAAGAAATGATTCAGCTTTTACGACTATTCAAATGCGTACTGTGGATAGTATGTTTTTATCTTCTCATCGCTATCACCTTTGGCATCTACCACTCCATCGCCAGTAAACAACACTCCAACGCTTCCTCAAATAAAACCACTACTTTTCTTTGATTAAATAAATTTTTACCCACCTTCAATCTAACCCCTCGGGGCTCACCTTTTTTAAAAACCCCTCCAGATGACCTTGACCCACTTCCAAAACCCACCCATCACTGTCAAAAAACCCCAGCCGCTACTACCCCTATAACAGTTACAACCGCTGACCTTGACCTGAGCCAGGAGTAGGCAAACCCCACTACTTTTGTCATAATTACGTTGTTAAAATGAGCTGCATTCCTCATGAAGTTGATGGGCTTTGTGGTACGCATTTAAAGGTGAACATGACTGTAGGATGAGTGTCGTGGATCAGATAAGTAGCGGTTTTCTTGACTGTTCAGGGTGCAGTTTACTTATTTAGTAGACCTAGAATATCGTCTCATGGTTTGCTGACTTATTGAACATTATTAAATTGATCATATAACATTTTGTCATACTACTGCGAAAAATGAATTTAATTAGCTTTTAATACATTTTAGAAATATAAAAAAATGTGTGTGAGAAAGTCTGATGTTTTCATATATCATGGTTTTTCAAAATGTTAATTGCCTATAACCGGGAAGTACCCGGACTACTATAAGACACTTGTACAAATACTATTTAATAATAAGTTGGTTTTTCTTTTCCTTTCGGAAAAAGGTTTTAGTTACGTAGGCCGTCATAAGGATTTACATTTATATGTATAAGTATAAAATAAATAAGATTTACAAATTTAAATATAGTTTCGACGTTAATTATGTTATTTATTTAAGTTTTTTACGACAGATTTTCTTTACGAATGACATTTTTTTATTTAAAAAATTGCATTATACAGTATGTTATTGATTAAATTTTACCAGTGAAGAAATGATTTGACCCTCCTTATCATCATTCCTGGACGTTTCTGATGTTGATTTGAGCCATACCATAATCTTCGACAATGCAATGACTTTAATAAGTATCAAATACCACATCCGACTGATTTCAGTTGCAAGAAAAATAGATTCAGAATCAAACTCTAACTACATAACTAACATGTCTTTAGTAATACAGTTATGTGTTAATGTACGTTTATTGTTTTAAGTATTCCTTTAAATATCAACAAAACTATAAGCAAACAAACCGTGTCAGATATACCAGACATTTTAATAACATTTAATAGGCCACTTTATCCGTGGGTGGGGTCGAGAGCGATCGATAAATAAATATGAAACTTCAGATTTACCGCATCAAAGCTCTTTGTTGAACTTCATGAGTTGGGTCATATCTTTGATCTATTGCTACCCCCGAAAGCCTTTTCAGTAATTTTCACAGAGTTGTATTGTGGGTCTTTATTGTCGTTATTGTTCTCCTCCCGGACTTTAATACAAGTTCCGTGTAATTTTTATACAACAAAAAACATTTTCGTGGTGAATACGATGACCTAAAATCGCACATTAATGGGTAAATATTGACTATATTTGGGTGATTTTCTGGTTTTTCTTTCTTTTTATTCATATTTTATTATTAAGATAAACAAGTGTATACATTACCAATGGCTTCATACTAGTATGAGTGTACACTTTGGCAACATAATATTACTGCAGTGGTGTAATCGTACGAATTACATACAAGATACTGCTGATATACTTGGTTTTGTTATGAACTTTTTCACAACTAATATTTTCATATTTTCATTATATGCCACTTACGACTGTATGAGCATGGGCTCGAAATACAAATTTTATTGCTTCATTTCCATCAATCATGAGTAAAATATTATTTATTATTTAATATTAATTATTATTATTTATTCTTCCAACGGACATAGCCATTTACATAATTTATACAAATCATTATTACACAATTCATAATACAAAAAGCAAGATCTAACATAAAAATAAGCAATCTCTTCAAGATAAAAAAAACTACAATAATTACAAGAGGACAAAAAAAAAAAAAAAAAAAAAAAAAAAAAACATAGGCCTACACATAAAAACTGCTAGCAAAATATAACTTTATGCGTGCACAAGTCTAATCCTACATGCAGTTACAACCAAATAATGAACATTTCTTAATGTACATAATAAACTCCAAATAATGTACATTTCTTAATGTACATAATAAACTCCAAATAATGTACATTTCTCATGTAATTATTCTTGTTTGTAAAAAGAATTTCGCTTGTTTCAGGTAAGTTAATACAGACTTCATTACAAAACAATTAGTAAGTATAGTAAAAAACATAATGAATAAGTACGTTTAGAAACATTTCAAAGAAATAGTTTAAATTACAACAAAACACTACGTCTTTGTTTTATTGTTTCTTTTAAATGCGCAAAACGTCATTAAACTCAGGCTGAACAATACATTTCCATGAATAACACATGCATTCATCGCCACTGCTAATGATCAATTAACCAAAGCTTATGAGGGTATTTGTGGTTCTAAATAATCTTGATATCAATGATCAAACCTGGAGTACAAAATGGAATGAAATCACGTCCCTCATACGAGTTACAAATCAATAACTAGAATACAGTAATAACGACTTAAACAGTCAAATCTATTTCCACAACAACCAAAATTTCCAAACTTAGCAAAGCATAAAAAGCCTACACATACAACGTTTAATTATTGCACTTTTTTAAATAATAATTAGTTATTAAAAATGTACTTCTTATTGAAAACTTTTTTAACCACCTATATTGATTCTTATCAGAATTCTCTTTTTTTAACAGATTTAAATTATTTTTGAAATGAGTATCATCTCTCACCACATGACATTTACCATTGGGCTTAATTTGTTTTATAAAAATTCAAAAAAAGGCAAAGTAAAGTTTTGAGTTTATTGAAAAAAAGACCAAGTGTCCTTAAATATAAAATGAAATGTCATGAGTTACATTAAAAATATCGTGGTAGATATCGCTTTTAAAGAAAATTAGCTCTCCAATTCAATTATTAATATAGAAATTGCTTTGGAAAAAACATATCAATAAGAGCTGAAGTAACTAAAAAGAAATTCAGCGAAAGAAACATCCCTACCTTGCAGGGTCGAGTTGACAGTTCTGGCTGATTTATAGTTCTCAGGAGAATCATTTTGCTGTTCATATCCATTCTGACTTTTATTGTTGAGTAGATCGTCAATCATTCTGAGTTCTGCTGGAGACTGGAGACTATTGCCAAATCCTCTGCCAAAGTCATTTTCTAGCTTAAAATACTGGCTAAAATGGTAATTAGCTAATAATTTAAAGGTTTAACAGGAATATTTTGTTTTTGTTTTTCTTGACGATTTTCATAGTTCGAAACGTTTTAGGAAGAACTACATATAAGTTGATAAAACATTTATTATTATATAAAATTTAATAAATTGTATAATTTAATCAAGAGAATAAAGCGTTACCATACTCATTGTTGGGTTTTATGTTGAGTGAAACCTTTACATTATCACAATACTGACACATGTGATAGACACACTAGCAAACAGGAGCCTGAAACGCAAATACATGGTTGAGCGGACACTGTTGATTGGTCAGCCTAGACTCATATCCTTTGTGTGTCCAACCTAATTGGCAACTCCAGGGAGATTAATGTCTGGTATAAAAGTAATTTAAACGATCTAATGAAATCGTTGAATGTTTCATATTACAATATTTAATATAAGTGTACTTGTACATTGTATTATTTAAAACTCTACTGAATAAAATGAAAACATTAAAAAAAATCAATTAAGTAGGTATGGCCAATTGATAGGTCAGTAAGAAACAAAAATGATAATAAAGTAAAAAGTTAAACAAAAGTCCTGAAAGGTTTCATTGCATCCAACAGTGATACTTTAAAATAAGTAAATGAGTTTAATAAACATATGGAAATTATTTGGTATACACGACTAACAAAGCTTAAGAATATATATTAAATTTATATGCACCATTCATACGTTTTCCATTTCATAAATAAGATTCCTTTCCTAAATGTATACACATTCAGAAAATGTCGCTATCCCATACACTGTCGTATCGTCTTGTAAAAGTAATTTTCTGTAATCCCCAGAAGGATCCGCAGGGGATTGATCAGGCCATTTCACTAAGCCGCGAGCCAATGAGATTTCGTGTGACCCTTTCAAACTTTAAGCTGACTCCACAACGTTGCTAAGGGTCTTATTACTTTTCAGTACTTTACTAAAAGTCCGAGATATTTTTAGTCGAAAATTTTCTTAAGTTAAAACCGTGCATTCTTCGTAAATAAAAATAATACAGTTGTGATGTAGAAAAAGGTTTTTGTTCAGATAATTATTGATTAAAATCTCCATGTTTCCATGTATGTTTTTTAATTGCTTGCGTATTTTTAAGTGGGTTAAGTAGGGGAAGTTTAAAGTTGTTTTTATATTTTTGTGCGTCACTCACCTTGATGGATTGTGGAGGCGGAAGTCCTTGTCAATTGATAAAAAAGAAAACAAGAATAAAATCACAAAATGCTACACGTACGACTACCGTTCTCAAACCCGACGTTTCGCCGCACCTAGGTGTAAACGTGCGGCGTTTTCAGGGTCCCTTAGATTTTTTTTATCGAGGTCTCGGCTGGATTGCGACGGTCCAACTACGACTCGTGGTTAAACTCGTTGAGTCGTGAGTCTTGGTTAGACGGTCGAAACTCATCCACGATCACGATAAAAAGTCTAGGAGACCTTGAAAACGCCGCACTTTAACACCTAGAGGCGGCGAGACGTCGGATCCGGGAATGTTATAATATGTGCAATATTTTTACTCTTTGTTTTTGCGTGTGTTTTGTGTTTTTTTTTATTTATCGATCAGTAAGGACTTCAGTCTCCAAAAATTCATGAAGGTGAGGGACGGCCAAAAATATAAAAACAACTTCAGATAACAATACTCTACCTCACCCAATAATACATATATTTTAGAAATAGGGGTAAGTTTGCTTACATTTAAAAATAAAATGCTTTGCAATAAATATTGTTCCAGACTTTTACAATAACTGTTCCCCTTGGTTTCTGTAAACAATTAATGGGAATGAAAAATTAAATTTAAAAAGATTGTTTCCTGTGAGAATGTAGTGGTTGTTTTGAAGATATTCTTATTCAAACAAACGTGTTGAAAATGAAGAAAAAACGTTTGACAATATCAAAGTGGCATTTGATTGTGTGTTTATTTTTTAGACTTTTTAATCTTAAATTATTTTAATTTAACAGAAAATTCAGGTGGTCCTGAGCCAATTAGTTTTAAAATGTCTTATAACTTAAACATCTGTTCTTCCTGATTTGCTAGCATTTGTTTTTATAGAATTTGTTTAGTGATTAATCAATTATCCTTCTCCTATAAGATTAACTTTGGGTTTTGATATCACTGTAGGGCCGATGTCAATTATAATAAGATACTGCTCATATACCTTTCTAACGGTGTGTGCGGTTTTCACCTACGATTCACACGAACTGAGAAAAAAGGAAGAAAAGAAACATGCTTGCCTGTTAATATATAGATTGATTTCGATATCCATTAAAGCATTAATAATAAACTGATCATTTTCCTTTAGATCTAATAGTAAACTTTTATTCCTATACTTTGAATGTGCTTGGTAAAAGCTTGGTAAATTCAATTAGTTTTAAAACAATCACTTATTTTATCCATAAGATCAAACCTAAAATCTTGAATAAGTAACAACGTAAAACAAACAAATTTTATCTAAAACTAGTTTACCCTTCGCGCTTTTTTGCGAACTTAAATAATGGATGCATACAACATTATTATTCAGACCCCATAATTATATCATTTCAGTCAGTCCTAGCTGCCACTGTCACTGTTGTAAAACATAATGAGGAGCTTCAACAAACAATCTCATTTACTAAAAATTAAATTAATAACGAACGTCTGTGAAATTATAACGACCAGCTGCTTTTAATATTGTAAACCTAAGGGGTTTGCCAAATTTGTACTTTTTGACATTGGCAAACCTGCGTACCAGTACAGTTTCATACAAATTTGGTAATTTACTTTTCTAATAAGTTATCGTGACAAAAATACAAACAACTAATAAAAAAATTGACAAAGTTTAAATTTTAAATACCACAACTTCATTAACTACGTTTTGCAAGTTATAACATAAGTTATGCAATTTCAAAAAATATTTATGCAGTTAACTGGATGAAATTACAAATTTATCGTCAATATATAAGTCAAATATTTTGAATAATATAATGCAGTGTTGGAAGAGAAAGGGATTAACTCACAGCCGATCTGCCGATTCCGGAACCGGCAGTCACTGATTAATTATGGGTCGAAGCAAACGTCTGCTATCTCAGATTATTACCAATTAATTAAATTATCTAACTGTGAGTTCCATTCAACATTTAGTTTTTTTAGTAATAATATATTGGTTTAAAGTTAATGGAACTTAATTTTATTTCTGCACTTATTAATTTTGGGTTGATACATTATCTTACAGTTATTTTATACAAAGAATTACCACATTGTATGAAGTGTGTATTTTAGTTTTTGTTTTAAAAATCTTGATATCCTTCTATAACTTTTTTTACATGTTCACGATTTATTGCAAACTCCGACGATTTAAGACAAATATTTTAAATATCCAACCGATGTGCAGTCCTGATTTTTGCTATTAGAACCCAAATAAAACATATTTTCGTGCCAGAAGCTAACGTTGATAAAATAAACACATCCAATTCTGACCTAAGGGCATCTCTCCTCTTGTTGCTTCTCGTTAAAGTTATAAGTTTCAAAGCATCCACAATCTAAGTTTTAGTAAACTTCTCGGATATTTAAATCTATCTGAGATATTTGTACGTATTTTCAGGTTAAACTATCCCACGGTTTCATGTTACAGATTAACGTAATAAGGTCAAAGTTGGATTAGATTTAATCGTTTACGATCATATAAGTTAGAAAAATAGTAATGCACATCCAGCACTGATCGCTGAGCCATGTTAGGTCAACAAAAGTGCCATTTCAAAAAGTCATCAATCATTGTGCAATTGGGTCAGAGTACTCATAACGTTACACTTATCTATTATAACACTCCTCTACGATTAGACCTATACAATCGTTGAAACCTTATGAAAAATAATTTGGTTTTACGCTTATTTTTAATCTTTCGTTAAGCCACTAGCCGCCATTTTGTTTTAACACATAATAATTTTTATCTCCGTAACGAATTGATGGATTTACTTCATATTTAGCATGGACCTTTATCACGATAGTATTCATTATCGGAAAACAATTTTTTATTTTACGATGTGTATTTTCCAAATGGCGGCCATTTTAAAAATTCAAACTCAAACTTCTCAAAAATGGCAAATTTTGTCAAAATTTTATTAGTTACAAAAAAGTTGAAAAATAAAATTATGTAAACAATGATACTAAGTTTGTAAAAATTTGATAACAAATAACGGAGTTACTGAAGTAGTGTCAAATTGTTGGTGCTGGCTCAGTTCAAGGTCACCTGAGGGATGACGTCATCGAGGTCAATGACCTCACCGATGACGTCATCGATGACGTCATCGATTGCGCCATCGATGACGTCATCACCAATGACGTCATTTCGATGACGTCACACCCATGACGTCACAGAAATGACGTGCTGATGACGTCATCACCCCTTACGTCATCAAAATGACGTCACCGACGCCACTGAGGTCAAGGTCACGCCGAAACTTAAAATTTTTTGGCACTTTTGCCGTTTCTCGCACTACGCTCCGAGTTTCAGTCAGAGTCCCCGTGACCTTGACCACTTGGAGCGAATTTTCGACGAGAAACGGCAAAAGTGCCAAGTTAAACTCGAGTTTCTGACATGACTCTGCCTAAATGGGCAATCGGTTATCCCTCAGGTGACCTTGAACCAGCACAACACCAACAATTTGATATTACTGTGACCTTGAAAACCTAACAACGGAGCGCCGACACCGATGCGCACCCCACGACAGCCACCGAGTGACTGACTATCAGGCTCTGTGTACTCTAGGTATATGGGGAAGTGGAGGGGGAAATCTCAAGGTCATCCAAATGGAGTTTTAAAAAAGTTGAAGAGTAGAAAGACTACTCTTGTGCTTCCTGGGCGACCTCATCAATTTCCAACGGATCTGTAAACCAATCCGATCTGTAGCGGCAGGAGTCTAGAAAACAGGTGCACCACCCATCAGGTTGTCCGTAGCACTTCCGACAATTGGTAAGATTGGAGAAGTGAAATTTAATACACCGCTGCGGACAACAAGTATAAAAGTATTTGGATTTGTAGATTTTGAAAGTTTGTAGTACCGGTGGTGGCAGCTGCTGGTTCTTGCATCTACACCTGCAACATCCGAAGCATTCACATTGCCGGCAGGCCAGCCCATCCACTTGCCACTTTGGTAAGAGGAAACACTTATCCTCACAGCAATAGGTTGTCCCCGTCTCTTCCTCCCAACGCTTCTTTGCACAATATGTGACGCCTTGTATCTCCAAACACCTATGCTCGCAACATGAGATGCGCTTACTTTCCATAGTTGATGTTGCTTTGACGAGGGAGCACGATGAAGTGATGCTGTGGTCAGTGGGAATGGGGTTTATATAAACTAAGGTGAGTGGAGGGGGAAAGGTCAAGGTCATCCAAATGGAGTTTTAAAAAAGAAAAGAGTAGAAAGACTACTCTTGTGTATCTATAGCGATTTCATTGATAGTGAGTGCTTCTGTATGCCAAGTTGATCTGTACTGACAGGCTCCTAAATAATGTTTGCAAAAACCTGCAAAATGATTGTTGCACAATTTGCAGCCAGTTAGCTGTTTTAATGTGAATTCAATGCAACGTTCAGGGCAACAAGTGTACTTATGCCCTCTCATCTGGTACACATGGAATGTCTTCAACTCCGGTTTCGGCTTCTTCCAAGACTTGCACTTACACATGCATTGACCAAAAGCTTCACATTTTCTACACGCCAGGCCATCCGCAACATCAATGTCATTCGGCCATGAAAAACATTTCCGTTCGCAACAGTAGTTGAGTTGACTCTCCATGTTGCTGTGGTGAAGGTGCGCGATGAAATGATGCTGCAGTCATTGAGAGTGCACCTTAAATAAACTCAGTGGAGGGGGAAAGGTCAAGGCCATCCAAACGGAGTTTTAAAAAAGATAACTAGTCGTCCTCCTCCTCCTCCTCATCCGTTGTACTTAGAGAGCTGTCAGACGAAGAGCCCCGTGCAGGTGCTCCCCAGATGAAAAACAAATCAATTTTAAAACGAAGACCAGGATCTTGCATCATCAATTCCTTTAATTTGTCACATACTAAGTCGACCTTGTGTAAGGTGTCAACAACAAGCTTCCAATTCGTTGGTTCAATATAACTTGTAGTAGAGTCTGCCTCGCTGATAACCACATCCTCCGGCCGTATTGGAGTGTAAAGATGTGTAAAGTTCTTTGGCTGTAGCTGAGGTTCAGGCTGGCTGGAAGTGGAAGGTTGAGTGTGGACCCCTGTCGCATCGAAATCCATAGTCATTCTACATTCAATGTTGGGGTTTTCGTTTAATACATACACCAATTTCTCATGCAACATATCCACTTCTGCCGAGTCTTGCAGATGAACATTCCAGGAAAATGGCCATTCTTCATCCGTAGTGGAGTCAACTCGAGAAAGAGTGCTGTCCGCCATGATAGCTAAGCAAGGAATGATGTGAGCTACAGACTGTGGTAACAGTATTGAAAAGTAGAGGGGGTAAACCAAAAGTACGTGGAGGGGGTATTTTCAAGGTCATTTAATTTGGGTTTTAAAAAAAGGAAATAGTGGAGGGGGAATTCTCAAGGTCATTCAATTTAGGTTTTAAAAAAAAGGAATGAAGCTTACTCCTCTTCAGCCTCGTTGTCCCCTGCATCTTCATCAGCCTCATCTTCATCGACGTCAGACTCGCCGTAAGGATAGATCGGGGACATGGGCGAATATTGTGGAGATTGTTGACCGTTGTTGTCGTCCCCTTGCATTCTAACTTGGGACCAATCATAATTTAAATTCATTTGTATTATGATCCCAGGGTTGTCCCGCAGTATTTCCTTCATACGTTCGCAAATTGACTCCAAATAGTGTACACTATCGATCGACAGTGTCCAACCCGTACTTGTACCGACATCAGTAGTGGAGTCAGCTTGGCTGATGGTGTTGTTGTCTGCCATGGTTGCTTGTCGGACAAGGAATGACGGTTGATGTGATGCTCATGCAGGAACATGGTGAAGTGGTGGGGGGTGTGGTGGAGTAGTGGGGGAATTTTCAAGGTCATCCAAACGGAGTTTTAAAAAAAAAGGAAAACTTACAAAGTAACATTGAAACTTTCCAATTGATGGTGGCGAGCGTTTTCTTCTGCAACCTTGCCGACACATGTGACTATGCCGTACAGTATGAAAAGTACAACCATAATAAGGCCGAACAATAAAAGATAGCCGTTGACTATCATGATATTTTCTGAGTGGATCTGTTTTCTTCTTATCGCCCTCTCCTGCATCCTCTTCTCCAACTCGTGGACGAAGTCACAACATGCGTGAGGACATCTTTCATCTGTTGGTAGGTTTGCCATTGTTGATGTTGTCGGTGTGGCTGTTGAAGATGGAATGAGGTTTCCAATTGCGATGTGCCATGTACACCAATAGTCAAGTGGTGGGGGTAACAAAGCAGTGGAGGGGGAAGTTTCAAGGTCATCCAAATTGTGTTTAAAAAAAAACCTATCTTGTTACTGAGCTTATATGTCAGTAACAAGATAGGTGTTTTTGCTCTTTTACTTCTTTAATATAATGAAAAAATATACATATTCTACAATGGTTAGGACAAGAAATACAACTGCTAGTCAGCTGAAGTAGTCCAAGTTGTCTGGCTCGGTCTTCATGGACGCTGGTGAGGAAGCCGTCGAGGAGTGTCCAGGCTCTTCCTTTGACTGCCGGGTGTTCCGTATATTGCAAGCGTAAACTTGCACATTTATACGGTAGCCTCGTGCCACCATCAGCTGCAACTCCTTGTATAAGTCGTTTAGCTCCTGCTGAGTCTTGATGCTCACCTCCTCGTAACTTGCGCAACTGACGTTGAGAGACATCCTGATGTTGCTAGGTTGGCTGCTGGAGTAGAAATGAAGCCGAGGCACAGCGTTTGGAGGTACATGGAAAAGTGGTGGGGGTGATGGTGGTGGGGGTATGGAAGATGCAATTAAACACTTCTAAACTTCTTCCATTGATACAAAGGGATGGAACAAATAGCACAGGTGTCCTTGTAGTTTTCAAATCTAAACATTGGTGCTAGAAATCCAAACTGTTTTCTACCACCTTCCTGTACGAACCGTCGAAGGTCTCTGACGGCAGCATTGCCACAAGGCCTACAAAACTTTTCCCCGTCTTGGAACCTATACCAGGAGTATCCCGAATACCCTCTATTATCTTTCTTGTACTCCTCGATATCCTGCTTTACTGTTATAGGGATATTATCTCGTAAAGCCATCTGGAATAAAGATGCGTCAGTTATAACTCGTTGTAAGCAAAGCTCGTACAAGGTGCTCATCGTTTGCTAGTTGGCAACAGAATGACCGTTTTTCGCATCCAAGCAGGTTTGAATCCTAGTGCGGTAGTGGGGGTAATTACGGTAGTGGGGGTAGTTGTGAAATGCAAAGGTCAAAGGTCAAGGTCACCCGCGAAGTTTAAAAAAAATGCAACATATCAATACGTGAAGTTTGTCACATATTGATATGTTGCATTTTTTGTTTTTTTTTTAATTTTTTTTTGTCTTTTATGATTCGTTTATTTATAAAACATTACAACAACAACATATTTACAACATTAAAACTTAAATCTAACACTGCTGCTTGTCAGCGATGTGGATGGTCAACTCTGTAGAATTGCTACCCGTGCAGCCGTGCGACACCAGGTATAGACACCCGGGTTGAATAGAGCGAAGATCCTCGTTTTGTAGAAGATGGACGAATCTCTTGGGCAGGTACACCTGGAACTTTGGTTCATCCCCCGGAGTAAACGGTGCCTCGCTGAGACTGCAGCAGATGGCCTCCCCAACTGTAGTCTCCATCTTCTTCATAGCATGGATTATGTAGTGCTTCTCGTCTTTTCGTTCCGAGCACTTCTTTACAGGTAATATTGTTGACTTGGAGTGAGCATTGAACTGCTCGACCAAAGTCTGAAGGAACTGGTGAGATGCCATGGTCAGGTTACAGATCGTCTTCTTGCTCGGAGATGTTGTCGTCTCGGAATCTCGAGTAATACTCATGCCAGGTCCCTGTCTGCTCCCCACTTATATACTCTCCGTTACCCCCACCACTCCCCACTTCCCCATTTTGAAGGTAAGAGGCGAGTTTATAGGCATTTTTCAAAGCGCAATGTCTATCTTTATCATGTTCTGGGCTTTTTGTACAAATACATATGGTTTCCAGCATGTATTGATAATTCTTATCCAATTCCACATCATTAACCGGAACATGAGTAAATCCTTCGATCCATCTTTTCTTTTCCAGCCCCTTTGTGTAAATATTGGTAAACTTGTCTGAAAAGTGATGCATAATGTGATACAAGTCCGTGTAACTTGTAAAACCATCATACCAATCGATATGATGGAAGTGTTTTGAAATCCATCTGTTGGTAGTAGCGGCTTTACTAGTTAAAGACGAATAAGAACATGGTGGTTTAAATAAAAACGAATAAGGAACACTTGTATTCATGTCCAAAAACACAAGTTCTTTTATAATGAATCTATCATCATTACCACGAAACGCTTGAAACTCAATAATACCAGGCTTGGACTTTACTTGTTGTTCTTCTCCCTTGTCCATTTTGAAGGTCACACGTCTGCTCATTACGAAGTCAGGAGGTCAACTGATTTCCACACCACGGTAGGTACTACTTTTATACCAGGCCGTACAGTTGTTGGCGCGTTGGTGTATATTTAACGTGGGCACCGTCCCCAATAGGCCTAACCCCACAGAATGTTGGTTATTGTTTTAAAAACTAACCATTGTCATTTAAGTTTCCATCTTTATATTTTCCTTATTTTCATTTTCATCACTAACACTTGATTCTTCTCCTCCATCTTCCTCTTCTTCCTGTTTTACTGATTTCTTATGTAGTTGAGCGTACTTTTCCAATTGTCTCCACATCTGTACTTCATGAGGAACTCTATTAAATATAGAAGTATCCACAGGTCCGTATAATATAGGTGCGTCCGGTTGTTTGTCCAAAGTGTCTTCCAGATAATCTTTAATAATCGAACTTGAAAACACCAGTTGTCTCAAGTATCTTGTTATAGGTTCAGTAGCACAAGTTAAAATGAAAAACTCCTCTCGATTAAGTTGAATTTTGTTATCATGTCTTGTTGTGTCTCTAAACCGTAGCTGATGATCACCACGTTGTTTAATGATATCAATTTCCACATTTGAATCCAAAAGTCCTACTCTTGTCTTTCTTCCAAACATGTTACTACTTAAATAGCATTCTAGTAGATGCAAATGTTTCATAAACGATTCCCAAGCACTGTCCGTAAACAAAATCATTTTGGGTCCATGAGTTAAAATTACAGTAGGGGAATAATCTGTAGATTTCATAACACCGATTAAAACACTTTTATCCAAACTGGAAGAGATTGGGTAAAATATTCGCAAAAATACCTCACTCAATATGTTTGGAGAAATATTATCTTCAATATCCCTTTTTCTCTTTTGTATAGTCTTTCTTCTTTTACCTTTTTCTTCAACATTATTACTGGCTTGAAGTTGTCCGCAAACGTTTTGTTCACCTCCTTCCTGGTGACCTTGAGGATCTAAAAACTCAGATATCTCCTTCTCAATATCTACCACATTTTCAGGTGTACCACTAGGAGAAGCCATATTGAATACGATGCTACCCATACAACAGTAGGCAACAAACTGATGAGGAGCGGTCTGTACGCTCTGCTTTTATACTCGCGGAATGAAACAAAACCGGTTCTTACAATACATTTTTAACAATTCCAGTTAAAGGTGTGTATGTTACGATTTTATCATGTAGAATTAAACAGTATGCAGTTGTATTAGCCGGTATAGCATCGTTGAATTCCATTTCTATTTTTATATCCACACTTGAAGACTTTACTGATTCATTTTGTTTAGAACAATCGATTACAACTATTGGGTAGGCATCGAAATATTTGTCAGGTGGTAATAAAGGTGTATTTGTTTTACCGTAATATGAACTTTGGAATCTCGCGTACATATCGTACAATATACTGTATTTCTTCTTAGTGAATGACACATTTAAATTGTCGTATGGAAAGAATTGTGAATTTAAATAAACTTTAATATTTTTCAAGTCACAATGATCAAATTGTCCTGCATGTTTAGTAATGGCGTCTCTTCTACCTGTTTGTAAACCAAATATAATATACCTGGCTCGTTCTACATAATTCGATGTTTTAACAGTCCAAGTGTGTCGATCCGTAGTAGGTAAACTGGGATGCTCATGAAATTCCCAACTTCTAAATGGAATAACAATATCACGATCGGCTTTTAATTTTCTTAAAAGTAGCATTCTATGCTCGTCAGCCAATTTAACATGTGGAACTCTCCATACAATTTTGTCTAATTTTAATTTCCATTCTAAAGTCGCATCTGTAGTAGCATCTGCAGCTTTAATAATGTCTTTATCGTTAGAAGATCTCAACAAAACTAATTCTTGTTTAACGTTTAATATTATTTTCCTATAATCTTCAGCAAAACCAAGCAGCAAACGTAATGGAATATGAAAATCAAAATATCCATTTGGATTTGGAGTGATCGTGTCAATCGTAGGTAATACCCATCCGGCAGGTTTAAGTAAATTGGTTTCATTGGGTGTTATAGATGTTAATCCTTTTAAAGTTGTCGTAATACCTACTTTTTTAGTGGAATCAACTGTTACACCTGATATTTCATATCTAATTTCATCAAATAGGAAAGCCATAGGATTATTTATAAATGGAACTGTTGTACCAACAGTAGTACCGTCCTTTTTAGTAACTTGTCCTTCAATATACAAGTAACTTTCACATGGTAGTGTGTAAATGTCTTGATTTTGTATGGGAATACGAATTTCATCGTTATTGTTTAATTTCGATGAAGTGTAAGGGTTGTGGGTGTGATATTCTTTTTCCCATAGGGTTTCGTCGAATGTTGGACCCTGCGCTATATCCAGTATATCCATACTCGGTTAATTTTAATCCAATTCTCTCTAAGAAACGAATGTTCTCGCGTGTTAACTCCTCCACAGCTGAAGAGCTACTAATGCGGTTTCCCGTAGGTTGTTCGCTTTTAAATGTTAAACCCATGGTTTTGTATTAAAGTGTCGATTTTAAATGTAATCTAATCGTAATAGGCTCTTCTCTGAAGTCTACCAAGTTACCGTCTTGATCCAATACGCTCAACACGATGTCTGAAATGAAAGTGGTGTTCAACGGTAGATATACCAGGTTTTGTGGCTTTTCAACAATTTTAAATCCAGTTGGTACACTTGGGTAAAAAGTATGTATGATGTGGGTGTTAGCCCCATCCCTGTAAGCACCTTGTATAATGTTACAAGTTATGTCTATACTATTGACTTTTAATATTGTTACTGTTTTCTTACCGGAATGTGTTACATCTGGTTCTAAAACAGGCTCATCGTTGGAAAATCCTAATAAATCACCAATTGAGTTTGGTTGAGTGAAATCTATATAATATTTGGAAGTAATTTCAGCTTTCATCGTATTATTATTACCTTTTAATGTTATATTGTCTTTTCCCATTTTAGTTTGCAAAAATTCATTTATATGATCAATTTCATAAGAACCTGTGGGTAACCTGCACTCTTGTAAGTCTGTAAATTTTCCACTGGCATCCTTTCCCTTATAATAATGCAATACGTTATTTTTACCTTCCGTAACATTGGGGATAGAAGTTGTAAAATCCAATAGTGCCGCCTCCCAAAACCTTCCTTTTTGCAAGCGTAACGCTGGAAAAAGGATACTTCGTAAAGTGGACGATTTTCCTGTTAATGATACCGTATAGGAAGACATCTCAATAGTGACTGATACTTTTAGCTAGAAATTCCAAACATAAATGGCCGCATATTGAAGTATTATCAGGTTGTTCTCTTTTATAGTTATAATATATGTTTTTAGCAGATTTAAAGTAATTTTGAAGTTCTTTTGGTGGTGGCAAATTACCGAAACTATCAAAATAATATACATTGTTATTTAGTTTCTTATAACAAACCCAATGGGTGCCAGGCCCTTCAGTATTATCCAAATTTACAATTCCAGTCTCATTTTGCCACATTTTCTTTGGTAAACTGTCTTTCATAAACACACCGCGGAAAAATGGTATTTTTAAACAGGAAATATATTTAAATAATTCAATATTGGTTAATGCTTTATGTGGTATGACCAATTGATTTCTTTCATTTAATATGCACGATAAGGTCTTAGGTAAAGACCTGCCCCGTTTTTTACCATTGACCACACGGTGGGCTTCTTCCTGCCTTTTCTTGTAGATCGTCGTCTTCTTTTTATATTTCCTCCATGTTTTCTTGTGGTTGACCTCCTTTTTACTCTCCTTCTCCTCCTTCTTCCACCTCCTACTGCTGTTTTAGCCTTCATACCTGCTGTTACTGCTAAAGCTGCTGCTTTTTCTGCTATGCTAGCGTCACTTGATTTTACTCGTTGCCAAGCTATGTCCGCAAGCTTTTTGTCAGCTATTGATCTATTTTTTGAATCGGCAAACGTGGAATATGCGATATCGTGTTCTTTACAAGCCTGATCTAACTTATTTATGCCAGGATCGCCTCTTTCCAGTCGTTTTTTCAATTTAGTTCCTGGTCCGCAATACTGATAACCTCCCGGTATATGAAATTCGTATGGTAATGCGTCTATTGCTCTATTTACTATGGATCCTACTGGAATTCGTTTTAAAGCTTTACTTAACAGAGAAACCGCTGTGGACGTGATCCCACCTCCTCTCCTTACAATGTCTCTATATGGACTGATGTACTGGAACGTCATTATTGTCCTTTTATAATCGCAATGTACAACTTATGTGTTACCTCTATGACAAGTTGGACATAAATGAAGTCGTTTATTGTGTTCTTTTATTAAATATCAAAATCACCCCAATCCGATGATCTAAACTTTTTTGTATGAGGGTTGATAAAATAGTTTTGAACAATTTCCCGTTTAATCCAAGTACCTCTCTCAGATTCCAACAAAGGAGTACGACCTGAACGAATACCAATAAGATTGTATACATCAAATAATGCATTTCCTAAAACTTTTACAAGAAAATTAACAGTGACAGCATTATCCACATGTTCAGGGTCTTTAAGGTCTGTTATACGTTTATTATTACAAGTATACACTTTGCTATCCATTTGTGATAATGTGATAGCCTGTCCTACAGTTGCAGCATCATTTGCTTCTCTTCCTTGCGCCATGTTTGTTAATTTTTTATTACTACATATAAAAAACGCATGGTAATTATTTGGATCTAGATGTACTGTTTGTCCTAAGGCAGCCGCGTCTCTATCTGCATGACCCCATGACACATTTGATAACCTTCCATGCCTGCAATCCCAATAAGCGTTTTTGTATGTCAATAAATGAAATTTTTCATTACCTTGAATAAAGTCATCCCCTTGCTTTGATAATACTTCATCTCGTTTTGCAAATCCAGTTGTTTCTTGTTTTAAAGTCTCTTTCATTTGACCCACTGTTGCACCATCAGATGGTGCTGAACCATCTTTTACATTCGCCAAACAATTGCCAAGACAATCGATAACTCCCACATCACGTATGACACAATGATCTTTTATATATTTGAGATTTACAGCATCATTTTCATTTTTTGGATAACCTATATCGTTAATAACAAATTTATAAAAAGAAAATCCATCTTTTGTCTTTTCAGGTATCAAAGAATGTAAATAGCGTCTATTTACGCTGTCTTTTGCATCTTTAGGGTCATCTACGTTGGATATACGTTTATTGTTGGCACTATACGTTTTCCCATTGAATTTTAACGTATTTTTTAATTCAGATGACAAATAACCTTTGTTTATCGCATCACCGTTTTGATTTGGTTTACCAACGTTGATAATTCTATGATCTTCTGCGTCATATGTGTTATTTTGTAGTTTTAATGTTGGCGATATCTTTTCCTTTAATATTTTTAGATTTATTGCATCGTTTTCATCCGTAGGATCTTTTATGTTTTTTAACCTTTTATTACTCATATCATAATCTCCATCAGGTGTTTGTGGTAAACCAGCACTTCTTTTTAAACTATTGGCATAATATAACCCATCCGAGGAGTAACGTCCGAACTTGTCGACACTCATGGTGCAACTGAATAGTATTCTAGGAAGTAACGCATTTTTATGAGATTACCCCACGGTTTCGGAGTTCATCCACTAAAGCCACCCATTCGTTTTCCAATCCAGTATGACCCGCTTCTTTAGCTTCATGTATTAGTTTCATTCTATCCACCAATTTATTGATATTATTGTAATAAATCACATTTGTGTTATATAGTTTCTTCATTAAACCTGTACCTGTAACGGACTTACTTCTTTTTCTTCGTTCCTGAGCACTTACATCCAAAGTGGATGCCATAAATCTTCGTTTTACAGGTTTTCTTTGTGTTAACGGCATTGTTTGTCTTCTAGTTGGTATTAACTTGGATACAAATTCTTTATATTTTAAAGACTTAGATCTAAAAGGAGGCTGGTCAGGTAAATACTTTCTCCTATATGCATTTGTCTGTTCCAAAATATTTTTATATGCTTCCATGTCTTTTTCTTTCACTACCGATAATGAAGGCTTATTTTCAAATAATAATTCAAATAATCCTTTTGTGCCCTTATACCTTTGATCACCAATGACAATATTATCATGTTCGTCAACGTTTAACGGGCTATTACCTATCATTAAACCGTCTTCTGTTAATCTCGCTCCATAACTATGGTAATTCTTATTAGGAATTGTTCCGAGTAACATTTTTACCATGTATTTCCTTCCTAAAGGTCCTTTGTTATGAATGTTTTCACCCAACAAGCTTATGTTTGACGGACCTTCCCTTGTCTCTTCTTCTTTTTCCTCTTCACTAGCAGTTGATACAACTTCATGTCCTTTTTTGGCTTTTACTTCATATAATTCTTTTATTCCACTATAGTCCGGTGATTCTAGCTCTCTTTCGGGTTCTCCACCGGTAAAACCACTATACGTAGAGGATTCCGGGTCTTCATCACTAAACTCTTCTGATTTTACATTTTCTCTTTCAAACTTCGTAATAGGTGCAATCGCATCTCCTTCCAATACAGGTTTAGCAAATTTTTTGTTTAATTGTTTCAAGGGTTCAGTAATAGGTTTAAAAGTAGATTCAAGGAATTTCTCCCTCTCGCTAATACCTAGTTTCAATGCTCTGTTTTTAGCCCGAATAGAATCACTAAGTGATTTTATTTCTTTTACTAATTTTTCTTGGTTAACCATGTTTGTAGCAAGACGTGTTGTACAACAATGAATGTGTTATACCGCGTTTAATGTATTAATATAAATTTATCAAATCCTATCCTGTATCGACCATTGTTTAGCGTTTGTTCCTTCATAATTGTTAAGAACCCATACTTTTCAGCCCAAGCCTTTCCACACAACTCTTTAAATCGTTCAAATGTCATATCCGCATTTACATGATCAAAATATATATGTTTTAGGTTGGTTTCGTCCTGTTTAAATACAATTAACATGTTTGCATTGTCTCTAATGAGTTGTTTAGGTATTTTGCTGTAAGTTTGGCCAATATAAATGCTATCTATGTTGTTATGTCGACCCATAGCGAAGTAATTCCTTATTGTGTTTTGGTTTTCACAAGATACATCGTCGAATATAAACACGGAGAATGGTTTAGCTTCTTGTGGCTGCATGACACTCTCGCTTGCATTAAACTTTAAATATTTAACTTCAGGCACATTAGTCAGTATCTTTTCCAATAATTGATACTTTGGTTGTTGTAGTGATTTTGAAAATACATATAGATTGTTAAATCGTAATCCTTTAGGGTTTGTAACCAAATTGAATACTACATTAGTTTTTCCACAGTTGGAAGGTCCGGTAACCAGACAACGAACGGTGTTTGGTAACAAATTGCCATGTTTCCCACTATTGAATTCTGAATTATCCACTGTGAGTTCATCTATATTATTAATAGTAAAACTCTCTTTTTGTGGTACTATCTCCATCCTTTGTAATGGTTCAACCTAAAATGATTCTCTATCGTTATATCAAATCCTTTTTAGGTATCCAAGAATCTTCCGTCTTATTAAATCCTAACCATCGTACTTTGACCTTATCTTTTTTCCGTTGCAACACCTTTTCAACTAAATATACATCGCCTACTGTTGATTTTAACATTTCATGTCCATAAAACCCTCCTTCAAGCAATTGTCCTTTATTATCTTTTAAAATATATGTCTCAGGTACTGTAGGTTGTACTTTGAATACAGTAAAAACCTCATTGGTCCAATTTGGCAGGTATCTTTTACTGAATACACCTTTATATTTACTTATTCGCACTTTATCACCCACATTAAATTTTTTAGGCTTTAGTTTTTCAACTTTTGGTTTAGTATTCGTTTGTATACGTTTTAATACAAGGTTTTCATTTTTACTAGTTACTTGGTTTGGTTTCATCCCGATAGTCCTATGAAATTTGTTATTGTAATCGTTTATAAGTTTTGGTAACATATCAATCCATATGTGTGATCCTCTGTTGGAAAACATTTTATACATTGCACTTTTTAAAGTTCTGTTGAATCTTTCGATTATTGAGGCTTTTACCTCTGAATTGGTTGAGTAATGGTTTATATTGTGTTTTTTCATTAAATTTGCAAATTCCTTATTAAAATATTCTTTTCCATCATCTGTTTGTAAATGTTTAATAGTATGTTTGTCTCTTTGTATAGCTGTTTCCATTGCTTTTGTAACACTTTTGCCACTTTTATCTTTTAGTGGTAAAGCATCTGCCATTTTTGAAAAACAGTTAATAACAGTCAATATGTATTTATATCCTTTATTTTGTTTGCTATAAGGAATCATTTCGATTAAATCCGCTTGATATAAATCATTAATTCCTTTTATCACCGTATTTCTTCGTGGAAACTTTCTTCTTGCAGGTTTATGAAGTTCGTTGACAATTTGCTGCTTCAAGTCCTTCATATTGTAGGTTTCAATGTTTGTTGTATCACATGTATAATCACAATGAATGTTGTTTTAAATATTCACATCATTTATATGGGTCAAGGTCATCCAAACTTGTGTAAAAAAATGGGGAACACGGCGTTGGACTTGCCGTGTTCCCCATTTTTTTACGGAAGGAGAAAGGAATAAGGTCGTAGTTGTAGAAGGACGAAGAATAGGTTACTAGTTGATAGGGTTTAGAGAGTAGTGGCCAAAAGGAAGAGTGTGGATTTTGTCGGGCATAATGTATCTTTTATCATCCCGAGCTGACAACGCTTTTTTAATTTCGGTGACACTGTAGACTTGATGCTTGAAGCTTCGGATATTGTTGAATGTTGCTGATATCGTAGTATCTTCAAACAAACAAGTCTTGTAGTGGTCAAATGTCACGTGTTTTTTCAAATAAGATGTCTTCACTCCTTTTGCTTTCTTCACTGTCGGTGTGTTGTTCTCGTGGTACATCTTAAATGAATACAATTTCGCCATCAGCGCCACTATTTCTTCTAAAGGCATTCCATTTGCTTCATCTTTGAATTTTCCAATTACTTTTTTATATTTTTCATTAAAATTTGGATGGTTCTTCGGATAGTCAGAAAAATCGAAATCTTCTTTGTATGGAAAAGTCCTTAGGTCTTCATACATGTCCAAAGTCTTTATCCAGTAGATAAACGCGTCCGTATCCATGTATGCGACTCCAATGTTTTCCCTTCCGTAATGTTTAACCATTTTGTTATAATGGAAATCATACATCAGGGTTTTACTTATATCCAAAATCGACATACCTATGTATAACGGACGGTCCATGACTATTGTTGTTTTCTTCATACTGACAGCGACTAGATTTTCGTTTATAATCATGGATGTTCCGAAATTTGGTTTTTGCACTAATTTTTCCAATTTTCTAGGATCACTCACTAATTTTACATTTTTATGTTTTCTTTTGTTCTCCAAGGTCTTCCCAAAGATGGCGTTGTTCATTAATTTATAGAAGTCCTTTTCAAATGCTGTTGTTGCTGCAGCTCTTCTTGTAGTGTTGGAATCAATGTATGGTTTCAACCAACAAGATTGGGTGAATTCAATTGCTCTATGAATTCTCACTATACGTAGACCCAATTCAAGAGCCTGTTGAACTACCCAGTAGTGAGCCACATAGCGATCTTTATTCTCCAAGGTCATCATCAATTTTGGCCATCTTCCTGTCGGTGAAACTTCAGTCTTGGCTAGGAGAGGCAAGTCGTAGTGATGGTCATGAAGGTGCTCCGGGTATTCAAAATCACAGTCCAAAATATAGCCTTTTGGACCATCCTTTGGAATCTGTGAGATGTCTCCGATGGTGGCCGGGTCGATCCACTTGAAGTCAGCGTAGGGAAGCGGATTTGACATTGCCCAACCATAAAGGTTGTTTGCATCAAAATAGCCAAGGTAGACCGATGGTTGTTGCTCGTCGAAGCCGGGGATGTACTTGTTGTTGGCTTTGACATGACGTGTTACAGCTTGTGTCAAACCGCCCCGTACACCAGATTCCATCATGAGCACCATATCAATATCCGTTAGAAGTTCCAGTCGACAGTTGGTTGACTTTAGCATAGCTTGCCATGCTAATCCTGGAGATGTGTACGAGTGTAGAGGGTCCAGTCCATAGGCGGAGAAGCAGGTGTTTCTGAATTCTTCCATCACATCGCACAGCAGAGTTACGTCCAATTTTATATAAAAGTCAGAATATTCCCTAAGGTTTGAATGTTTAGTTGGTTCCAAACATTACATGCATGATTGTAGTCTTCAACGGAGATTTCACTTTCGTTTAATTTGCTGTTGAAGGCTTCAATCGGCGGTAGACTGGTTTCTTCAAATTTTTCTGTAGAAGTTATGTAATCGTAGGGGAACACTCCTTTCCGTAATACTAGGTCTAATTTATCTTCAGGTACAATTTTTCTGGTTTCTTTTAGGTCTTCTCTTCTTAGGTTCTCTGACAATTTGGCTAAACTAGATGCCATAAATCTGTAAGAGTCTACGAAGCGAAGTTTAATTTTACCTACTGTTTTTGAAAAGCTGATGTACTTTTCCAATGTTGTAGCAAGAACATCAATTTTACCGTCATCTCTTCCTAACTCCGGGATAATAAAGTGGGAGTCGTAGCCGCTAAGATTGTGTAAAACGACAGGAATAAAGTTTGGCAGTTTGTAATTTATATTGCATGAATTACAAGCAGCTCCTCTGTATAACCCTGTCAGGTGATCGTGATCTCTTACTTTTGGATTTTCTTCACTGAACATCTTCTTGCATAAATAGCATCTTGTCGCTAAGTTGTATTCTTCTTGTTGATTTTGGTTTAAAGGTTCCATAGGTACAATATTACCGAACAAGCGTTGAACCTTTCCAGCAATATCGTACAGTTGGTCTACAAAATACTTAGCGGCTTCTTCACCACGGTAGAGTATTGGAGTGGATGTTAAACCATAGTCTTGCAATTGGTTTTCAGACAAGGTTGATTTAACTAGTAAACAAAAACTGTTGGGCTGATGCAACTGATATTTTGTTCTTCTAGTCACTTCGCCGTCCGGCAGCTCCTGTGGTACTAACGTTGATTCAAAATCTGCATAGACCACTAGTGGAATTCGGTATTGGTGAACTGTCTTGTTAAATTGTATTGAAGCTCGGGTAGGCGGTGGAAGACTTATCTTTACTTCATAGTTCTCGTTGCAAAGTCTTTTATGTTCCAATAACCAGTCCAATCCTCCACGTCTTGAATCTTTCCAAGAAAAGCAGAAACATCTCTTGCAAACTGTAATCCTATTTACTCTTTTGGTCAATTGTTTTACAACTAACGCTTCAAAGTCTTTTATCCATACATAATGGGAAATTTCACCCTTGGTTATCAATAGCAAATCCGTATGGTTTCTTTGCTCAACCTTTACTACCCGCAAAGGATAAACGTTGTTGGAATCATCCAGACCAAAAACATTGACTGAAACGCCAGGATTTTTCTTTTCAAATTTGTCAATATCTTTTAAAGTAACTGGGTAAGTAAGACCTTGAAAGTTGTAGCGGTGTTCATTTTCGTAGTATTCTCTACCAACTCTACAAGGATTGTTTTTAACATACTTGGTTAACATTGCATACTTGAAACATTCATTACCCTCATTTTGAACATTTCTACACGAGTTAGTGTTTTGGATTTTCTTTGGTAGAGGGATAAAACTACTACCTCTTAAACCATATCCATGTTTATGAACCCTAACATCCATACCTTCGATTGATGACAAAGTCCATCCAGATCCTCTTCCTTCATGTTCTTGGAGTTTGGTTATAAGTTCCTCCAAGCATTCTTCAATAATATCATCAATGTCGGAGGTGAAGGTAAGGGTTCGGTTTTTGGTAATGAATGCTCTCAATGCTGTTTCACCATCAGTATTGTTAAACATAGCCTCTAACACCATTCCAAATTTAATAAAATTTAGCCTTTGTAATTCTTCCCTCAACGTTTGACCAACAAGTTCCTTAGCCTGGGTTATGAATGTTTCCAATTCCAATTGAACGTTATTAATTTTGAAATGTGTTACAACTCGTCCTGGCAAGGCTGTGGTGCGCAGTTGTCTTACATCTTCCAGTTCTTCTTCTTCCATATCCTCTTCTTCGGTGTCCTCTTCTTCGGTGTCCTCTTCTTCAATAGGTCTTGTAGCAGTAGATGGTCCAGCACCAGCAAATTGGATCACACTAGGTCTTCTTCTTTGCATTTGCTGTAGATAGCTGTCCCAGTAGTCCGTCTGCTTCTGGTGCTCTTCCAAAAACCGGTCAATTGAGTCTAAGTCTATTTCATCCATGGTAATATCTTCTTTTCTATCTTCGTCTTCATGTAATTCTCTGTGTATGGTGAAAAGATCTTCGTCTTGAAAGATTTCCCCACAAATGTCGCAAAGAGCCATTTCAAACAGTTTGGCTTTGAATGCACACTCTGTGAATGTCCACGCAATAATGAGCAGCGCACTCCACCGGGACCCTTTATATCCGAGGAAGATAGGTGGGGAAAGTGACGTCATATGGAAACAGGTTATCACTCATGTGCTAAAATTAGCCTTTACACAACCGTTTGTAATACATTTATCAGTAGGCTTGATAAATTGATGATATTTGGTCTAGATTCAATAATTTGTACAAGTTTTTTCAAAGATGTCTGTTTGAGCAAGTTTATGTAGGTCAAGGTCATTTGGAATTATTATTTTGAGCGGGGGATAGAGCACTAAGCAGCATCATTTACTACAAAGTGCTCTATCCCCCGCTCACATTCTTTTTTAACTTTTTGTTTAAACTTTTTACAAGGGTGAAACATCACCATCAGAGTCGGAATCATCCTCATCACGGAATAGGCAGCGATGACAATACATAATTCTTCTGGCAACTAACATCCTATCCATTGGACGATGGGGAGTGTCTTGTTCTTGTTCTTCTTCTTCTTCGATTTCCAATTGGAATTCCATTTCCGACTCAGATGACGACTCTAATGTTTCGTAGGCGTGCAAGTCCACCTCATTGTCCGTTGAACCAGCTTCGTCAGAGTCCGTTTCAATATCCATTATCTCTTCCTCCTCCTCTTCTTGATCAACCGCAGGTAGTTGGTCCTCTACTTCTATAATTTCTAGAGGTATTACCTCCAGAATAGAGACAATTCTGTTGCGATGGAACACGGTGTTGTCAAGTGGAGCCATGGTATGGAAGTGTTGTATCCATCCAATTTGCTTACCCTTTTTATACCCCCACCAACTATACAATTTATGTGGGTCAAGGTCACGTAAAGATACCCTTTGAGCGGGGGATAGACCACTAAGCAGCATGCTAGTCCATTGCCGCAAAGTGATCTATCCCCCGCTCTATTCCGCAGACCACACTCAAGTCCAAGTCCACATCCAAGTCCACATCCATATGTTACACTTTATTATTACTGCCACCAAGTAATTGTCACTCGCACATTTACTTGGTTTTGATAAAGGTACTGCACAAACTCCATATTGGTTGTTTGTTCGTTATACAAATGCATCATGAAATATGCAATCTTATCGATTGCGGCATTGTCCAACGGTTCGCAATTCACAAGTTCCAATGTGCCCTGGCTGGTCTTATCCTCTATAAGTTCCACCACTTCGTTGATGTCTTCTTCCAAGAGGATGAACTCAACACTGAAGCTCTCCATTGTTGTTGTTGATAGTGTCTAGACAAATGCTTGACTAAATACTTTATTCATCAGTCCTACATATATACCAATTTCCCCCTCCTATTACCTATTCCCCCTCTACCTTTATATGGGTCAAGGCCATCCAATAATACCCTTTGAGCGGGGGATAGACCACTAAGCAGCATGCTAGTCCATTGCCGCAAAGTGATCTATCCCCCGCTCTGTATTCCACACAAGTCCTAGTCTTTACACACACATAAGCCCCCCAGTCTTTTACACTTACTCATATACTCTGTCCTCCCTGCCAATTAAGAGTTCCCCATGTTTGCCACTATTTTCAATTAACCTTTCCAAGTCCCAAAACACAATGTCCAAATTAACCAAGTTCGCTCGTCCAATTTGAAACACACTATTCCCCCCAAAGTCACTTGCTCTCACTTGTTGTCCTGTATACTGCTTCTTCTTCCACGCTACAATCACTACCCTACCTTCTTCAACAACCATTCTTTTAACATTATCATACACCTTCTTCAACATCCCTCTACAGTTTAAATAGTTTATGGTTACATACTCCCACTCCTTACCAATGATCAGTGATCCACTCATTTTCTAGCGTTCCACTGGAAGGTTCAAAGCAGAATGAAGTCGGGATGTACAGACCCCCCCCCCCTCTTTTATACCAGTTAACCGGTTGTCCTTGCTGTAAAGTGGGTCAAGGTCATCCAATGCTACCCTTTGAGCGGGGGATAGACCACTAAGCAGCATGCTAGTCCATTGCCGCAAAGTAGTCTATCCCCCGCTCTGTATTCTACACACACACACACACACACACACACACACATGTCCCTGTCCAAGTCTTTCATTACATACCCAATATATATTCAGTTCCTTCATCATCACTATCACTCATCACTGCTTCCACAAACTCCACAGGATTAAAGTTAAATTGTTTCAATTGTTCTTTTAAGTTTTCAATTTGTTGGTCCTTTACTTCTAAAACACTGTGAAGGTGTGATATGTAGTCCGCTGCCTCGTTGATGCTTGCTACTCTCGGATCGCCTAACTTCAAGCTGGGAACTACACCCTGCAGCCTGTAGTACGCCATACGCCTTTCTTGCTCCTGCCGTTGACCAGGACTGAGCAAGCCTTGCCCGTCTTGGCTCACCTCCAGCAAGGTCCGTAGCATTGGAGCTTTGCAGGCGTTTGCCCGAGCAACAGTTATGCTGTGGAATGGTCGAGCAGGTCCACGAGTAGCAGGCAGGACGTTGGCAGCACGCCTTCTTGAAGAAGAAGAGGAAGCCTGAGAAGTTTTGCAGTTGGAAGCCATGTTGAAGTGAGGTATTCAGCTAAGCGATACAAAGCAGAATAACCAAACTGCACATCAATACCCGTATATATACACTTATCAGTGGTGGGGGTACTAGCTAGCCTTGGTAAAGTGGGTCAAGGCCATCCAAAAACATTACCAGAACGGGGGATAGATCACTAAGTGGCATGTTAGTCCATTGCCACAGAGTGATCTATCCCCCGCTCTGTATTTCACATTCACGCACACATTCATACATACACACAAGTCCCAGTCCAAGTCTTTACCCACACACCTATCCACTCTCATCCTCACTATCATCACTGTCCAACAGGCTTTCACACTTCTTAATCAGTTTTTCCCATTTACTCCTGACATAAAGTAGCTCCCTGCGAGTATTCTCTAGCATTCTGTCCCTTTGCTCTATCACTTCGTCGTACCACTCGATGATGTTTGGTGGAGTCTGAGTCGATGCATCCGTCGTGGTTGGTTGAGACGCTCCGCTGCTCCGCAACTCCTTCCTCACAGGACCAAAGCCGGAGAATCGGACACGACTCCTTGACGAAGGCCCCGATCGGATTGGTCCAATGCTCGGGCTGGAGTTGGAGGCGACCGGGCCAGAGGTAGAGGCTGGGACGTTCATAGCAGACATGGTGGTGTTCAGCTTAACGGTGTAAAGCAGAATGAGAGGATGGTTGATCACCACTCCTATATATACCCATTTTTAGTGGTGGGGATAACACTGGGGGGGGGGGGGCTTAAAAGAAATTTTGCTTAGTCTTCCCGGTCATCAGTTTTACATACCTTTAGCACACCCATTATTTTGGTTTCTTCAATAACTTTACACACCTCAAACACCCAAGCAAACAGCTCATCTATGTTGTTATAATTAATTTTTGTCCAGTGTTCATACTTATGAGTTTTTGTTGTTTATAATACATAGATAAAATGTAGACCCGTCTCGTCTTATACAATACTCAACTTCCATTCTATGCTGGTTTAGCACTTCCCAAGCATTGTGTTGATCTATCAAGAAGTCACCACCTTTGTAATTGTACCGTGACATGTTTACCACGGAGCACAGAAACAGACTGAAGCAAATGAACGGCTCATACAAGCTTAGTAAGAGCGTTAGAGTGGGGGTATCACGTGATACACAACATTAGTTGTAAGGTTAGCACTTTACTTTAAACAGTAATTTATATGGGTCAAGGTCATTCAAACTTTGAAAAATTTTTACCTCCAAACACTTGTAGCAAGCTACAAGTGTTTGGAGGTAAGTTTTTATTTGTTAATGATTTATTTGTAACTTAGTCTTCACCCTCAAGGACACGGTTTGAGATTGTCCCAGTGACTTTACATCACCGCCAGGTTAAAGTATTATACAAGTCAAGTGTTTTTTTTTTTTTTTATTACTTGACTTGTATAATACCCCTCTCCCTTACTTTAAGAGGGTTAAGACTAAATTTGGAAAAATAATTTGGAAAAAGACTTTTTAAATATTGTCCAACACAGCCTAACAATTTTGTTTTTTTTTTGGTGGGCCCATGTCCTAGTCCATTTCCCACACGGTTTCACATCCTTTCCTTCGTATTAGATAGGCTTTAGGTATGAAAAATTCTCTTTGTACCATACAAGGTGGTACTTGCATTGTACAAAGGCGGCCTTCACCTTTTACAACGATTTCTACTTTCTTATTACCTGCTCCATATGTCTGACCAATGAAATAGTATTTTTCATCAACCTTTAGCCTTCTAATATCCCGCGGTTGCGGACCGTGGGGATGTCTGAACTTGAACGTTTTAGGCTTAATGTACAGAGTATAGGGTTTGAATTGCCGAAATTTGACTGTACTTTTGAGGTGTCGTTGGCAGCGATCCCCTTCTGCACAAGCAAGTTTCTGGCAACACAAAACCCCAAACTTACTAGACATCCAAGCGTAATCGCATTTCTTACCCTTGCCAGCAGGGGCTTTAACGCGTTTACGTTTCTGTGTTGGACTCTTTAGCGGAGTGTCTTGGAGCTTCTCTGAATTAGGCTGGCTAGAAGGGATGGGGTTGGAAGGAGGTAGAAGGGGCAAAGATTGTTCAAGCGGGATGGAGCAAACAATTTTGGGCGGGGTAGGAGAGCGTGTTAGGTCTATGGTGGGAAGATCAGGGGAGAAGATGGATTTACGGGGTGGTTTGGTTGGTGTAGGTGGCATGGGGGATATAGGTGAGGGACATTGGGATGTAGTGTATGAGAGGATTTTCCGGGTTCTGCTGTATGGGGTGATCCTCGACCTAGACGTCTCTTCAAAAACCGCAGACTCCGATCCTGAGTCCGATAGCAGCGAGAGTGCTGGAGAGGCTACCGGGACTCGACCTGACGACTTGACGAGTTCTCCTGACGATGGCTGTGCACCAGCCTCTTCCACTGTCGCCGGCAATGGCGACAGGCTGGGCATTGAGGCGGGCTGTGGTGGCGGCGGCGGCGGTGGCGGCATCGTCAGGCAGCTCAGGATGTTCGCAGTCATCAGGTATTCCAGGATCGAAGTCGAGGATGATGAGGGTCGAGACGCGTCGGTCGAGGTTGAAGTTGATGGGTAGTTTTTTAGCTTCAGACCCATTTTACCCATTGTAATAAATGAAAAGAATAAATGTAAAGAAAGAAGTGAACGTGTAAAACAAAAGTCTCAAGAGCGAGAGAGAGTACCTGTCCGTATGGGAGCTTGGACCGGAATGAGAAGTGCGTGCAGCCCGGCCGCCTTATATCCCCACCGGGGCTGCCACGCCCAGGATATTAGGGGTGGGGGGGGGGGTTCGCACTTTTTGCGGGGGGGGGGGGGTTCGCACTTTTTGCGGGGGGGGGGGGTTCGCACTTTTTGCGGGCGGGGGGGGGGGGGGGTTCGAACTTTTTAAAAAAATAAGCCCCACTTGAGGCATTTATGTTACCATAGCTGAAGCCTCCCAAGGGACCCAACTATTAACAACTCCAAACTTGTGGGTTACAAATACCTAACTGTTATATTTTTTTAACAGACATTAATGTATTAACTGTGTTAATAAGACCTGACTGTTAAACACTTTGAAAGATTTTACATATTTAGGTCAAGGTCACAAAAAAACTTTAAAAAAATTAAGCCCCACACCCCCCTTTGGGGGTGTGAGGCACTTGGGTTGTCATCGCTGTAGCCTCCGAAGAGACCCAACTATGACAACAAGGCAACATCCAATGTCGTGTACCCTTCGCCACGCAAGACTTGTAAACATTTACTGCATTGTCTTTTCAGTAGTTAACAAAGATTCATTTACATAATTTTGTGTTTCCAGAAGGAAACAAACTGAGGACACCCTAGTGGCTTACGTCCTCGTCCGAGTGCAGAGGCCGCCGCAACCTTTTGCATGCCAGCGTACAAACGGACATGCTCCCAAATGCCATCCGCAACCTTTTGCATGCCTGGCAGGAGCCTACCGATAATTAAAATAGGCTTTACACGGGGGCCTACTCCCGTAACCTATCTTTAATATTTTTCATTTAAAATGCATTGAATTTTTACAAGTCTTTGTAGGTCAAGGCCACACGGACATTAAAAAATTTCGGCCCCCGTACATCCATGGCGAACCACGAATGTTCGGGGGCCTTGGGGACTAAAAACACAAATAGCTAACAAAGATTCATTTACATAATTTTGAGTTTCCAGAAGGGAAACATACTGAGGACACCCTAATGGCTTACGTCCTCGGTCCGAGTGCAGAGGCCGCCACAACCTTTTGCTTGCCAGCTTACAAACGGACATGCTCCCCAAATGCCATCCGCAACCTTTTGCATGCCTGGCAAGGAGCCTACCAATTATTAAAAGTGGCTTTACACGGGGGCCTACTCCCGTTCCCTGACTTTACAATTTACTTTGAGCATTGAAAAAGCTCAAGGGGGGATTGCTAAAACAAGCGTATACACTTTAGAAACATATAACACACTTACAACACACAATTGAGCTCAACGTAGTCAATGCTGGAACAAGCACATACATATTAAACACATATAACAAACAAGACACAAAGGATAAAAGACACAGGAGACATAGGGTACAAGTAAAACACTCTCATATAAAACAATTCGCAATACCCAAACGCAAGCGCAATATCTTACAACTAATACAAGTCTTAAAGTTAGAGTAGACTTCGCTAAACACTGAAGGCGCCATTCAATGTTTAGTGATGCCTATGGCGGTCCGTCCCGGTCGTTCACGTTCAACGCGCGGGAGCGGACTGCGAGCCGGCTCTGGCCGGACCCCCTTATATCCCCACCGGGGCTGCCACGCCCAGGATATCAGGGGTGGGGGAGGGGGTGGGGGTGGGGGTGGGGGTGGGGGTGGGGGGGTGGGGGGGGGTGGGGGGGTGGGGGGGGGTTCGCACTTTTTCCGGGGGGGGGGGTTCGCACTTTTTGTCGGGGGGGGGGGGTTCGCACTTTTTGTCGGGGGGGGGGGTTCGCACTTTTTGTCGGGGGGGGGGGGGGTTCGCACTTTTTGTCGGGGGAGGGGGGGGGGGGTTCGCACTTTTTGTCGGGGGGGGGGGGGGGTCAGGTAAGTTAAGTGGGTCAAGGTCACCCACAACACTTGTACTCTAAGTGTTGGCTATACCCCCACCACAACTGGGTCCCTAGGCTGCACAACACCGCTTCGCCAGTATGTCTCCGGCTTCCATGCGGTGCGTCTCGCTGTTCTCTAGCTCTCTATATGTAAGTAATTTTACAAGTTCTGAATGTAGGTCACTACACTTTAACTCTGGGACGATATCGACTTGTAGTATTTCAGTGTTTTGACTCAAGGTCATCACACTTTAACTCTAGCACATCGGTTATCGTACCAGAGGTGCTCAATAACCTAACTTGTAATGTTTAGGGTGGCGTTTGCACGCCACGTGGTATCGCCATGAGTGTCCAGTCCAAGTTTTAAGTTACATTAATTTTACTGTAATCTTTTCCATTTCCGCTTCGTTTTGCCAAAGTATAAGGTGTCGCTTAATAAAGTGGTATTTCTCTAAAGTTATAGGAGATTGCAGGGAAACAATTAGTTTATTTAGGAGACTCTTCATCTTGGAGTTTAACACAATTTCCACTTTGACTTTGCTTCCTCGGCTCTCACAGCCTAAGCTGTACAGAAATGTTTCTTCTAGTGCCAACTCGGGCCAAGAGAACAGTGTGTTGACTGTAGGACAGCTCATGGTGAAGTGATGCGATACTCCAGCGTACCACCTCACCTTCCCCCACCACTGTGACCTTCCCCCACTCCTGCTGTTTCCCCCACCTCTTTTCCCTTGACTCATGCGCTACAAGCAGTCTCTCAGTATTGTGCGGACTTTTGTGAGGTGAAGCCATGTCGCAGGACACTTTAGGTAAGAAACTTAGCCGTGTTAAGACTTTATTAGTTGCTCACTGTCCACCACTCAAAGTTAAGAGAGTTTCAACTTTAGCTAAGTGGCGCAAACTGTTGCGCGGACACCCTAAGTTTTATACCAAACAGACTAATGTCAGTTTTACTGATGAAGATTTGTTTAATATATTGGATGAAATGACTTTTCCTTGCAAAATTCAGTTAGTTACTCCCATTCCTGACAGTTTAGAGTCTTAGTCTCTCAAGCCGATATACCTAGCGTACACAGAGCCTGACAGTCAGTCACTCGGTGGCTGTCGTGGGGTGCGCATCGGTGTCGGCGCTCCGTTGTTAGGTTTTCAAGGTCACAGTAATATCAAATTGTTGGTGTTGTGCTGGTTCAAGGTCACCTGAGGGATAACCGATTGCCCATTTAGGCAGAGTCATGTCAGAAACTCGAGTTTAACTTGGCACTTTTGCCGTTTCTCGTCGAAAATTCGCTCCAAGTGGTCAAGGTCACGGGGACTCTGACTGAAACTCGGAGCGTAGTGCGAGAAACGGCAAAAGTGCCAAAAAATTTTAAGTTTCGGCGTGACCTTGACCTCAGTGGCGTCGGTGACGTCATTTTGATGACGTAAGGGGTGATGACGTCATCAGCACGTCATTTCTGTGACGTCATGGGTGTGACGTCATCGAAATGACGTCATTGGTGATGACGTCATCGATGACGCAATCGATGACGTCATCGATGACGTCATCGGTGAGGTCATTGACCTCGATGACGTCATCCCTCAGGTGACCTTGAACTGAGCCAGCACCAACAATTTGACACTACTTACTGAGATTTTTCTCCAAAAAAATTATAGATTTTGCATTATAATTCATGCAAATTTAGGTTATTTTCATAGCAAAATCTCAATAACTCCGTTATTTGTTGTCAGATCTTTACAAACTTCGTATCATTGTTTAAATAATTTAATTTATTATCTTTATGGTATTAATACAGTTTTGATAAAATTTTACATTTTTGAGAATTTTGAGTTTAACATTTTAAAATGTCTGCCATTTTGAAAATACACATAGGAAAATAATAATTTTACTCTGAGAATGAACACTATTGTGATAAAGGTACATGCCAAATATGAAGTAAATCATCAATTCGTTACGGAGATAAAAATTATTACCTGTAAAAAACAAAATGGCGGCTAGTTTCTAAACGAAGGATTTTAGGACATATGTTTGTACGGACATATGTTTATACGGCCTTTTTTGTTTATTTTCATGCAAACAATCAGCTCCCGAAATTTCTGTATTTCGTCGTAATCACCCTGTATGGGATCAGAGAAAATTCCCCGTACGGAAAAACTAGCTCTTCCCTAAACTCACTGGCCAAATGAAAGGAACGACTGTTTCTAAATCCGGAAGTGAGACAATTCTAAATCAACTAAAGTTAATTAAACAACAGTTAGTCAGGCAAAGTTAAGACCATTATTGCTTGAGGTAAAAATCGCGCTCAGTCTGATTAACCTGACTGTCATTCTGAGAACTTTTTTATGCAATTACAAAAACAGCCAAGCTGGATGTACGTTATTTATATTGTGTTGTGGATTTTTATTAGGGAAATGGTTAAAAATATAATTGAACTCATTGAATTTTTGCTTATATACGTTTTTTTACGTAAGTGACTGAAATATCTACATTGATTCAAGTTAGTAATATTTTACCTAGGTGTAGTGTGTAGGTGTCCAATAACTGATTAGTCTGCTTACCATGCAATTGTCGAAGATACTATCTACTCACTCTTTGAAGACTGTAGCCATTGATGCCAGCCATAGAGTAAAATTTTCAACAATGTTTTTCATTAAAAGGACTTAGCAAAAATAGCCTAGTAACACAAAAGATAGAAAGATTACAGAACTTGAACAGGCCTATCAACTTATTCTAAAATCAAAAACCTCATTTAGACTAAACGTAAGTTAACTGATAAAATTTATATAACATTTCAAAAACTTTAGTTCCAAACAACAGACCCACAAAAATGTAATTGCTTCAACAAATCTCCATCTGATCAATTATAGCGTCAAAACCATTGTTTACATTTACATTGTATTTGTTTTTCCTGATGAAGGCTAGTGTCGAAAATTTGAACCATTTTTAAATAAAATGTAGTAAAGGTTTTTGTTTTTATCTCAATCTAAATGTTTAAGATCATTCTAGAATATCTTGATTATGTTAACTGGGATAACCACCACTTATGATTCGTTATTAGTAAAAAATTAAAATGACAACATCAATATCGAAATAAAATTAGTAAAAGCTAATTTAGAAAATGTTAAAAACTGCCATCTGATAGATTTACCTTGAATATTCCTCCTACAATAATCTTAAAATTAGATATTGAGACTGTTCATACTGTATCAAGCGAATATAAAAAAAAAAAAAATAAAAAAAGTGCATGTAATATGTGTATTTTAACAAATTACATGTAAATCTATAATATAATCTGTATAATCATCAAACAATAGAACAAGATATCCAATCTAGTATTACAGTATCATTGAACCTTAATGATGGCTATATACGTTATTTTACATCAAGAAGAAAATTGTACAAACTTTAAACGAAATAATTATTTCTTTATTGAGTTTATTACATTTAAATCTCATCAAAATTCAATTTTAATAATTAAATTGAGTTTTGTATCAATAATAATGCCTTTGATCATTGGGTTATTAGTAAATGGTCAAGACAAGTGAATCGGCTGGTCCTTGTCAGTAACAAAGCTACACGTCATCTGATACATCACAATCATTCTTTAGTCATATTCGTCTTCATATGCGCATCACAGAGTTCGTTGGCGGCATAGTAATGTATCTAAATAAGCTTATTTAACTTACTCTAACATTTTAGGTTATTGTACAGTACGAAAACTCTCTAGTACTTCAATAGACACTAATCTTCTCAACGTTTAGCAATAAGTCTAGGAATTACCTCCTGGGGAGCAGATGGGTATTATACTCGTAATTACCAAGTTGCCAAGTCCCTTAGGTGTTTTCACGTTGCATCCGAACTTGCTGATGTAGCTAATAAGACTATTATAACCCTTAATATGGACTTTTGAAAATATTATTAAAAGTATGAAATCTATTAATCTTATTAACTTATCAACACTCGATTTCGTCCTTATTTTATTCCTACAATAAGACACGCTTCCATGGTTTTGTAACTATATGTGAAATCTTGAAATATAGTTTAAGGTATTTTGAGTAATTTTATGGTCTTAGGTCTTACCGCACTAAAGTTTTATTTATATACCTCAATCCACAGTTTTCTCAACTGACCTACAAAGCCTTCGATAGCTAACGTCTTAGAACACTTCTAAGTCTCTCTCCTCGTTTCTCTATTGATGAATCAACAGTAACTGAAGTCACTTCAGTTATATTCAGTCGTACATCATTACAAAATACATGTACTAATTCGTTAAATTAAATGACTGTGTTACAATTAAATTAGCTGTTCAATAATTAATTGTACAAATGTAGGGTGTTATATGGTATCCCTAGTATTTAATGTCAGGCACTGGTCCTGGAGTGGTTGGCTCTTCAGGTCCTTATGGTACCCCGGACAGATTCAGTAAATTAAAATGTTCCTAACCACCAATCCCGAATATCTATTGAAACTATGGCTTCTATTACTGCAATTAGTGAGTCAAAGTAAAATCCAAGTTCAAAAGAACTGAAGACAATATTAAAAGAAAAACTTGTAAATCCAACAATGGTGATATACGATGGGAAATGATATTTTAAATAAACTTCTATAATCCTTATATTTGTTTAAATCACATGTAACTAACAACAATAATTCAAATGTAGATATGGGGCATAAAGTTAAAAATATTACGATAAATAGTACTATAATTTTTTATTACATAATTTAAATGTAATATTATTGAAATTTTACAAATTATATAATTAATGTCCGGATAATATTCTTCAATTTCTTCTTAAAGCTTCGTTATTGAAAGTTATCCTTCCTTCTTGCATAAATTACAAACGATATAATTGTCATTTAATAACTCTTGAAGGTCCTGAATCATCATTAGTTTAAAATTCAGTTAACATTTATCAAGTGAGAAGGATTGGGGACTGCTCCTAGGCTTCGGATCGGGATGCTGGGCCCCTTGGTGTTCCAGCACCGCAGTTAGGCTGTAGATCCCTGATGGTCGTCATGTGTGACTACCCTTCTCGTCTCTTCATCGAAAATGTGTAGCGTGTGATTAGAACTTTGTTTGATGCACTGCATGATACTACTTCGATATTCTTTTTTACTTTTCCGTTTCCAAGTAATGAAAAGTATACGTGGAGGTATATGTTGGTCTCGACATCCCATGATCTTGTACTGTCGTCCTCTCAGTGAAGGAGATGACTCTCCTGACATTCGGTGTTTATACCGCCATCATGGGACACTACTTCTATATTTTTTTACTTTACCGTTTCGAAGTAATGGAAAGTATACGTGGAGGTATTTGTTGGTCGCGACATCCCATGATCTTGTATTGTCTTCCTACTACTTCGATGTTCTTTTTGATTTTACGTTTCGAAGTAATGGAAAGTATACGTGGTGGTATTTGTTGGTCTCGACATCCCATGATCTTGTACTGTCGTCCTCTCAGTGAAGGAGATGACTCTCCTGACGTTCTGTGTTTATACCGACATCATGCAACACTACTTCTATTTGTCTTTTTTTTTACTCTACCGTTTTGGAGCAACGGAAAGTATACGTGGTGGTATTTGTTGGTCTCGACATCCCATGATCTTGTACTGTCGTCCTCTCAGTGAAGGAGATGACTCTCCTGACATTCGGTGTTTATACCGCCATCATGGGACACTACTTCTATATTTTTTTACTTTACCGTTTCGAAGTAATGGAAAGTATACGTGAAGGTATTTGTGTGTCGCTACATCCCATGATCTTGTACTGTCGTCATCTCAGTGAAGGAGACGACTCTCCTGACATTCGGTGTTTATACCGCCATCATGCGAGACTTTGGTGAGTTTCATGAGGTTCCGGGGGTCAACGTCATCGACCAAGTTGTCTTTGTCGAGTATGCCGCAGCCTTACGCAGCTGTCCAGTCCCGCCATGGCCAGGTATTGAGGGACGATTTGAATGCTGGCGGCCGGGGATGCAGTCGTTCAATGGTGGCGCCCACGTCGCAACTGAAAACATCACACTATGAAACATTATTTATTATTACATGCATTTTGAAAACATTAAGCTCATCTTGTGAAACACATTGTGTCTATGCAATGAACATTGCCTTTAATTGAAATTAATGGATGTTCCCTTCTAATTTTTGAAGGTAATTTCAAAATGTTTTCAACGTAGATATAATATATTAATTGCTTTAATTCAGATTAATAAATTTTTTTCCATAATTTTTCATCCTCAGATCTCACTACATACATGAATAAAAAATATCGATATACATACGTACAATAATATGATAAAATATAAGATACATTTAGATTGAAGTTATTACATAAAATACAAACTTCTTAAAAAATCAATTTAACAACTGATAATTTATAAATAGTTTGTTATGCTTAATTTATATTATAGTAAAGGGGAGACCGTGCTTATAATAGGTAAAGTCATTCAATATCTCTTTTCCATACCAAGCTCATTTGATACTCTCCCTCACCCTCTAAATTTTTAGAACGAGCTCGATCGCTTTGCTAAGAGGGCTGCCTTTGGAATAATTGCGTTGAACCACATGTTAAAAATGCCACATTGGTTAGTTTCAACATTTATCAGTTTATATTTGTTCAATTATTTACACTAAGCTTCACAAGGATAAAATGGAAATTTTTAAAGGCTGTAAAATGGAAACCAGATTTTTCTTAACAATGCGACCAGTTCCAATCGATTTCTCGTAATAGAAACCCCCATATTAAAAAAAATCCTTTAACATAAAAAAGTGCCTGTACAAACAAACGGTGCTTGGTTTATAGTACAACAATATCTCCCAAACATTGAAGCATTGTGGTTTTATAATTTATTATACAATTTTTACGTTTGAATTTAAACATAAATGCCATCATTTTGAAAATATGTATAGGAAAACAAATTTCAGAAAATTTACATTGCTATTATAAAGCTTTATCCCAAATATGACTTGAATACGGAAATAAAACTGCTATGTGAAACAACAAAATGGCAGTTAGTGACAACGAAGAATTTGTTTTTGTTTGTCTTGACCCAAGGAACAAATCTACAATTTGTTGAGTGTTCACTAACATTCTGTATTTAAAAGATATCATATGACGTACATAAATATTTACAACGTACTACACAACGTAAACCTATAATTTGAAAAAGTATTTCTAAATTTTATTTTAACAGAAAAAAATTCATATGTGTCAGTTTTATTCTATACTAAACAGACCCTCAATAAGGATATGCGTTGTCTAATATTTTGGTTCAAATGATCGTACTAAAAAATATTATCAGTCTTATGGGGTTTTTCATAACCCCACAGCTTTGTGGGGAGGGTGAGGGTTGACGTTATGGTACGTCTTGGATGCTCCACCTGGACAGTTTGAGGAACCTCAATTAACTCCAGTTGGCACAACGGGTTTGCCTACAGTTGGTCGATTGTTTTAATTACTTCAAAATTGTAGTTCAAAGTTTCTATTGACATTTGGTTCAAATAGGAGTGCTGCACTTGAAAACGACTAGCAACTTTCATAGTCTGAGTTACTAAGATTACTCGGTGTTGACGTATTATTATTTACTCTAGTCAATTAAACAGGGTGTTTTATAAACTTTGCCACCATTGTTATCTTTTAAACTATACATCCTACAGTAAACTTTAAATGGGGAAATTTTCTGTATTTAAAGAGATTTAAAAATAAGTAAAAGAAAACTTTGTAAATGGCCACAATTTTCCAATATGGCGACCAACTTCCTTTTTTATTCTGGGATACCCTATATTTATTGGTGATTTCTGATAGCAAATTAAAATTTAATACTTATTTATTCATGAGCAACATATCATATACTCAACAGTTCAGGAGCTACAGAGAGAAAAAGGTTTAATTTATTCTGGCTCAATGCTCCCATGACACTTACTATTAAATCCACCGTTTCCATTGCCAGCTGTTTACTAGCTGGTACAATAAACAATAATCACCAAACTGTAAACTTACAGTCGGAGAATTTGTCGTTCACCTCGCCATTGTTTATCATTTCTCGTGGTTTTTAACCATCATTTCATGTCTAAATTTATTGTTTTTCTTTTTTTATTACACTTGTTGTGAAAGTTTCCTCCTGTGGAATTAACAAACAATGAAAAACTTAACATGGTCGAAATGTATTTTCTGAAAAAAAAAAAAAAAAAAAAAAAAAAAAAAAAAAAAACTGTAGTGCAGCAAATATCGCATATCAAAAGAGGTATCGTATTAGGCGAGTACCGAACCGTAGGTATGTCAAAAACTTAACGAAAACATGGCAGCCCACAGTTCTTTTGCGAAGCCACGTCATAGAGTAAGCACAGTTGTTACTGATAAATTTGAAATTTATGTTTGGGGATACTTTGAGGCTTTTCCTAATAAGAGAAGTTGCATAATTATTAATATTTCAACCTCCTCTATTTTTAAGTACCAAAAAAAGTACCACGCTTTTAAGTATGAGAACGTTCAAGCTTTGTTGCCGGGTGACGAAAATAGAAGGCTTTAGTTTTGTGGATGAGTAGCTGAGGAGGCTGTTAATACACAAGGATTTTTATCGAACATCTTATTACTGTAACTGATGAAACCAACTAATCAAATGAGGGAATTTGAATTAGGAACAACCATTACTAGGCTAAAGTAAATCCATTTGTAGTGAGAGAGTGAAAGTTCGATTCTCCACAGCTCAATTCTGGTGTGTTGTGTTGAATAAAGCAGTAATTAGCACCACAAGAGGGGATTTGACAAGACACATGTATTAACAGGTTTTAGAGAACCTTTTCTTGGACTCAATTGAAGGTGTACCTTTAAATGTAGGAAACCAGTTGATGTACCAACAAGACGGTGCCCCAGCGCATAACAGTAGAGTAATAATGGAGTTCTTGAACACTCACTTTCCTGGAAAGAGTCTTTGTACAAATGGCCCATTACAATGGCCAGCGAAATACCCAGACTTAACACCAATGGATTTCTTTCTTTGGGGTTATTTAAAAGACGAATTGTATCTCAATTTTCTCACATAACAACTATTTTATATTGGTTTCTCCCTAAAGCACATACAAGTGTCATTACATATTAATTTTTTTCATTTCTTTTAATATCCAAAATCAATTCATTTAAAAATTATTTTAGTTATAGTAATTTGTGTTATCAGTGCATAGAATTGTTTGTATATCTTATTTATACTTTATAATCAAACACAAAAATTATTTTTATCTAAATTGTTGGGTGTTTACACACTAAAAGTTTCTCCTGAGGATGGGGAAAACTTTAAACTAACACTTTATAAAAAAACATATTTAAATTTATGACGTTTATCTGCAGATGGAAGAGCTCTATTCCGTGTATTAGTCTTTTTAACGAATTTTTATTTTATGTACAGATTTTTGCCACTAGCGTGTGAATATAATTAGAACCAATATATCTTTATTTCATTGAATCTACAACCAGTCTACTGGCTCCAAGCACGAGGTTATCGGGTTGATATTACTGTAAAAAACATAAAGTTATTATATAAAATGGGGAATAATAATAATGGCAAATAATGTAGGCCTACATATGAGGGAAATGGGGTTATAATTCACCTTGAGAACAAAAATCAGAAACCAGTTATCAGTACTCACTCAGAGAAAGGGCGGTATATCTTAAATAATAATGTATCATTTACTTAATTAAAGCTTCTAAGAAAATCTCTTACTGGTATGTAGCGTTTATAGTACTAAAGTTAATAAAATAAAAATAATATATAATATTTCAAATCATATGGAAATAGAATTATATCCTCAACAGTATATGGATACTGTAATGTTAAATTACAGTAATGTTAAATTGGACAACAAAAAGGTAAAAATATAACTATATTAGTACTTACGTTAGAAAATAAACACATTTAGTTTATATACTCTTCGTGCGCTCAATATCAATAAATTTTATTTATTTATTTTCACAAAAAAGATACAGTTATTAGTAACAAATACATTTCCTTATTAATAAGTTATGATTTTTTATTGTTAAATTTAGCGTTTAAATATTGACACAATTCTGCCCTACATGAGTAATAACGCATCTCCCAAGGCCGGTCATAATGATTATGTCGTGTATCAAACCCTTAGGCATGTTGTTATTACACACTAATAGTGTTGGATGGACTGGCAAGATTATGTTCGATTGTAATGACTAAAATATATGTTTATCTATGTATACTAAATTAAATTTGTGTCTGTTTTACTGTTTCGAAACCTTCTTTCGTGTGACACAGATTTTTTTATCGGTATTTGTTGAGTTTAATTCGATTACTGAGACAGGTTTTCAATTTGGTCATCCTAAAATAACAAGTAAATCAAATAATGTAAAACTATTATCTGTAAAATAACAAAATAACTCCGATTGAGTGTAAAAGTAAGTATTTGAGAATGAAAGTTGACTCTTAACGCGTGTGCAACAGTATCTGTGTTTTCCACCTACTCCCAACTCAGCGACACAATATTTACAATGAAGATATAATGGTTTATGGCCGTTGCACAGCATTCGTTGAGCGTGCGCTGCTAGTGGTTGTTGATTCATTGTTGGTAAATATTAGTTAGGTCAGAATATAAATCATATATTTTAGCGGAACTTTAATTCACGAAATAAATTTCTATTAGTTTCATTGGTGCTGGCTTTATGTGGTTTGTATTGATTTTTAAACCATGCCTTTTGAATCGCTCATGTTATTATTGCCAATGTATTTAAAGTGAGTTTTTTATCCATAATATTATAAATATGAATGTCCATATTTTTTTTTCGCTTACACACGAAAAATACTTAACCAAACATCATGGGACTTTGTACACATATTTTTGGAGGTACCAGAAGTAACATAGGATACTTTTTATAAAAAAATACGAAAGATTAAAAATCTCATATTTTATTTTGTATTTATGTGGTGCTATGAAAAAAATTCAATGAAAATTCCAATTTTAGTTTTTTCTTCGCTTTCATACATATAGAGTGAGCGTGACAGCGAGTGAGGGTAGGAATGAGCTTAACCTGACGGCGAGTAACGCAAGCGGAGCCACTATAATAATGCTAGTTGAGATATAAAATAAAAGTCGTTTATGGCAGAGAATAATTTAACTGTTATCTTCGTAAATCAATATCTTATTTGATAAATTCAACACTAACATAGAATCAAAAACATATTTTATTATGAATAAAAACTAAGCAAAGTAAACCAAACATTTTAATAGTTGAAAGATTTTAACCATGAACATACTGGAGATATAGAATGTTTCCTCTGGTTTCGGAACCTAAGTCTCCGGAAAATGCGGCCAGAGATTCTAGTCTTTAAACTTTACTGGTTTTCGATTTATGAACCCTAAAGATACATTTTATGTGGTATCTTGATATAAAATATAATTTATAATAGTCTTGCATTTCACACACTATATTAAATTTAATTTAAAACTAATTTTGTAATAAGAAATGGATGTTGTGTTGAGCAAATCCACTTTAAACGTATGAATGTTGTGTTACACGTCTGAGGCTTAGCTAACAAGTTGGGGGATTTAGGCCTTATCTCAACCACCTTAATTGCCTCAGGCAGGAAATTGCCTGATAATAATCCCTACACAGCAGTCTCGGGTGATTGAACCATTACTCTTTTCACAACAACTTCTACTCGAATAATTAGAAAAGAAATGCATTTTAAAATGAACTTGCTAAAAATTACCTTGCAATGTTCAACAACGGTTTTTTCTGAACATTAAAACTAATAATTTGTGATTTTTCGATAGTATTTACAGTTACAATTTCTTAATTGGAATATACATATTGTTAGCTCATATAATAGTATATTTTTTATCAGTTTCCCTATAAGGTGACGCCCCCCCCCCCAGCGTAAGGTGACGCTTTTCATTCAAGTCGCAAGTCAACCATAGGCAAAGGTTGTGATTTATTTTATTTTTTATTATTTTTTTTTTTTTTTTTTGTAAAGTTCAATTTTTTTAAATGAATACTTAAAAACAAGGATCTTTGTAGCCGGTTTACCATTTTCATAATTTGAACATTCGTAATATTTTTACTTTTAAAAATTCCGTTCCCCTCTGACACAGGCTGTTTGTTAGAGGGACTCCCCAGAAAAAATCATGGGTGAAACTTCATTCGCCCATCACATTATACATTCTTTAAAAATTTTTACATCCTGTGCTATGTGGCACGGATCTACCCTTTACAAGGCAAATAGTTCAATGTCTTAGGAATTTTAATTTTATGTAAATAAATATAATTTTAGAGATAAGTTTGTATACTGTAATTTCCAGCTCAGTCTTAATTTTTTAGCCGGATTTGTTTCATCGTACTAATTAAGATTTTAACAGGGTTTGCATAAAATATATATTGATAAGTCTCGATACAACTATACTTTTGCATTAAATATATTGAAGCATTTCTCTATAGGTCGTCCCTGAGTCGTTTTATTGTGTTGTTTCCAGTAATTTGCGATTGTTGGGTATATTACAAAATTTTGCCTGGCCTGTTTTATGAACGAATTTTTCAGTGAAATACATTACCTTATTATCTAGAGAGGCCGACGGTGTCTCTGAAGTGACCGAAAGTTACTAAAACAACAGTTACAACTGCCAAAGTTGAGCACATTTTAACTCTAGAGAAAACCGCATTGCCTTTTATTTACTGCTCTATCATTTATTTAGGGGGATATGAATATCTGAATAATACCTTATAAGTAGTAAAGTTTTCTGTACTATATATATATTTAATTAATTAATACACGGTATTCATTGGATACGTTCATAGCCTGCGCGCCCAGCATTTTCAGCGGCTGCCGACAGAGGCTGTCAGTGTCGGGGTTCTTGCGGGTCAAAAATTCAAGTGCAGTGTTTCACCTGCTCCAATTTTCCGAGTTTATTTAAGACCGATAAAAGTGGAAGCAATTTTAAATGAAAGCTAAAGACTTGAGCCATCGGGCCATGGTTTTTTTTTTCCTTTTCATATTTTGAATTTGTAATAAGCTATAATTGATCAAAGTTGATCCAACTTCTATCCATTATAGCTTAATATGGATTCAAAATATTAAAAATTCTAAAACATAGTCAAATAGCACAATTTTTATATTTAATTCAAAACCACTCGCTATTTTTTCGGACTTTAAATAAACAAAAAACTTGAAAATTGGAGCAGGTGAAGCACTGCCTGACATTTTGAGAGGAGCCCTTTAGCCCCCTTTGAAAGTAAAAAAATGTCGCATCCCTAAAAGTCTCGTTGTTTTGTATTCACTTTGGTGAAATAGTTATTGTTTGGTTTACAATCGGGTGATTCGGTGGTTAGCGCACAGTGTTTCAGGACCAAGGCAGCGATGCCGTGGGTTCGAATCCGCAATTGGCCAGGAAGTCAGCCCACATATAGACTGCTAGTCAATGTTGACGAGACAAACTAAGGAAAAATAGGCCACCAACTTAAGTAAAAATAAAATTGGCATTACCGCAGGCTTGCGAAAATCACTTTCATAATAGTCCAAATATATTAATGATGAATTAATTGAGTATGCAAAGAATTTCAAGCAGCTGCTTAGGATATCAGTGTACTTAGTCATGCTGCTCCAATAGGTGAGATAAAGAGGGTCTATAAATATGAAAGTTGGGTTTTACCGGGACAATGCCCTTTGTTGGACGATATATCTTGAGTCATATCTCGCCAATCCATTGTGACCCTCTCAAAGGCTTCGGAGTGATTTCCTGTGAATAGCTAGATCTTCCATCTACCCATTTTCAGGGATTATCTTTAATCGAAATCCCATTTTCGGGTAGACTAGTAAGCCAAAGTTTTACATACTTGTAGTAGTTTATTTTGTGTTTCCAGGAGGATTTTTCTTGCTAAAATGTGATGGCGTAAAACGTAATAAACACAAAGATATTATTTCTGAAATTAACTTAAGCTCTCTAATCTCATTGTTGTATAACTTAGTAATATTCAAATGTAGTCATTAATAGTGATATAAAATTACCCTATCCAATCACTGGTTGTCAAAAGACGACATGTTTCGTTCCTTAGAACTTTATCAGGTCCATAGTATGTAACTACCACATAGTGCAATGTATTATAATTACACTGTAGTTGGTCAAATGATTCGATGAAAAGTTGTCCCAGTCATTAAAACTACAAGTTGTCATAGTGATAAATTAATAAAACTAAATAAACCTAATTAAAACTGTACTTGGGCTGGCCAGCATCTCACTCTTTTACAAACTATATAATACTCACTGATTAAAATTATAAAATTATTAAGATTAAAATTATTAAATAGACATTTTACGCTTTTGCATTTTTGTTGCAGTTTGTCAGGGAAGGTCTACATGTATCCCAATGAAACAAAATTATGTATCTTAAATATACGGTTAGTATTATCTAGTTGTGAGTGAGTTTTACAGTTTTATTAGTTTTATCACTATGAAAACTTTTAGTTTTAGTGACTGGGACAACTTTTCATCGAATAATTTGACAAACCACAATGTTGCATACTATGGACCTCATGAGTTTCTAAGGAACGAAACATGTCGTCTTTTGACAACCAGTGATTGGACAAGGTAATTTTATTTCGTTATTAATATATTCCAATCAAGGGCCACAAAGAATACTGTAGATATTAACTCTATAATCAATACTTATTTAATATATTAAGGTTTTATTTCTTGAGAACACTTCCTACAGTTTTCAACCGATTTTCTAAGTTTTTGGTGTCGTTGGATAGGGCTTGGTCTGTAGTTGTTTCCGCCAAAAACTGATGAGAATCGGACTGAAAATAAAGGCGCTATCCACCATTGAAATCTCAAAATTCCCCTTTTAAATAACATTGGGATTGAATAACGCATTTTAAACATCTGTTAAATCATAATCATTAAATAATAATCAGCTGTAAATACGTGTAGTTTTGATTATTAAAGATATTCACAATATTGGATTGGTCGGATGTCATTGATTTAAATCTAAAAGGAACATTTGTATTGCATTAAAATAAATTGCTCGATTTCGAGCAACACGTATACTAGTTTTATAAAATACTTTGAATCTCCTAAGTTATTTTTTATTTTTATTTATTTATTTATTTGCTGCAGATTTTCAGGGAAGGTCTACATGTATCCCTTTAAGAAACATAATTATGTTTCTTATATTACTGTATTGAAATTTTTCATACAAACTTAATTTATTGAATTTTTAAATTATTACGAGTTTTAACTATTATTACTCTTATATTATTTCAAAAAAGAATAATCATGAAAGAAAATTAAAATACACGGTCAGCAGAGTATTATAAGTAAAAACGTTATTGAACATGAGCAAGGTCGGTATCCTGTTATGTTCCTGTTCCCTTAGGACCATAAATCAGCCTGAACTGTCAACCCTCACTCAGAGAGGCGGAACGATATATCTTACATAAAACAATCTATTATCAATTTCATCACTGCACAGTATTGACCTTTCATGAAAAAGTAAGTGAACATTTATAACAAATACATACATCTATTATCTACAAAGATATGGAAAGTTCGCTCAGGAGTTAAGGAATAAATTATATGCATTTCATTAAATATGCAAAATGAGACGGTAAAAAATTTAAGTAGAATGTTACAGTAATTTGTAACACTGCAGTGGATGGGTAACATGATTACTAAGTTCCTAATTCCCTGCAGCATGTTTTTATTACAAACTCATATTAAACACCAAAAGTATAAGTGTTTGATTTTTTAACTAAAAAATATACTAGTAAGAAATCTCCAATATTTTTTTTGTCATGTATTAGGTTAGTGACGATTACATTTCATCAATCAATAATTGTTATCGTAGAATTTAAAACATAATTAAAAGCAAACATTAAGAAACACTGATAATTGTAAACAGTTGTAACTGAAATTTGAAATTTTATTTGAAAAACTTATACCAGCAAAAAAAAAAAATAGATTCGGCTTTCTACTTTTAGAAGAAGTTTAGAGTCAATCTTTATCTTAATTAGTAAATTTTAAAACCTGAGTCTCGTAAACCTCTGCAGCCATCAAACTCGCCTAGCGATCTCAAAAGAGTGTGTTCTAATTTGAGTGAGGTAGATCAAGCGGTATCGATTTAAGATGGGTGATGCCTAACCTATAAGTGGTCGAAATGTATATTGATTTTTGTCAATACTTAAAAAAATGTAAAGGGATCTTCTATAAAGTAGTGTATGCATAGATTTTATTCAACCCTTACACTTTGCATAAAATACTAGTACCAGGTTAACCAAGCCTTGCTCGTTTGTTTTATTTCACTTTTGATGTAGTGGCGTTGTAATAAAGCTATTAAATTTTCACCAATTATACCTCTTGACAGTTAACAGTTGTTTCAAAAAGACTGCTTTACATTAATGTTCCTTTATTTTTGTATACCGTACCTTTCGTTGTTATTTCGATACCAAAATAGCAACCCATAAAACCAAAGTTAAAAATTACGATTTTTAAACTTAAATGTAGACCAAATTCAATTTTTTCTGGAATTGTGGATGTTTGTAAACTTATTTTTGGGCCAAAACACTCTGAAATGCAAAGTTTAAACAAAATCTACCCGCTAGATTTCGAGGTCGCATAACACACATTCCTTCAGTCAGTGCTCATATAATAGTATAGGATTAAACTATTATTTACATTTTGTTGGCCCGGTCCTAAACGTTTATTTTTACTCCACAGTATAATTAACTGCAATACCTACACGAAAACGCGAATTAAAGTCAAGTGGCGTTGGAACTCAGGGGAGCTGTGATGTAATCCATTAATCCAGCTACTTGGAGGTCACGAATTGTGGATAGTTGTAAGCGATGGCTTGTGGATGCGATATTCCCTGGTGGGGATTAACGTCCGCACTGGTGAATACTAGTTCATCCATAAAGACCATCCTCATAATTAGACCAATTTGTATATATGAGGCTGAAATTGTGGTTTGGATCCCACATTAAACTGTAGGTCCCTAGATACCATTGGCTGTTGGGATGTTAATTAACAGTCCTGTCTAAGGAGAATGACGACCTTAGTCAGTAACAAGACTACAAGATCGCGCCACAATCCTACTACACTCATCTCTCATTCATACTTGGCTTAAACTACCTATTTAGTTCGTCATTTTAATAAAAGTATCAAAGGTTTGTCATATATTTTATGTATTAACTTTTAAGTGACGGGTATTCTAGGGTAAAACGCTCTTGCCCAGATGTTTCTCTAAAATCTGTAAATTGAATTAATAAACGTCGTAAAGAAATGTTCTAAATTTAAAAATTGTGATTATACTACAGTACATCTTGAAATTATTGTAACGATTTTTGTACTATTTATTGTAATTAGTTCAAAAGTAGTAATAGCAAAAAAAGAATGTTAAGATTGAACCTAAGAGAACGCTGGCATTTAGCAACAAATGTTCCTCTGGGGACGAAAGCTAAGTCCCCGGAAAATGAGTTCAGTGATTTATTTTCCATTTAAAACATTGTGTTGTCATAAGTTCAATGTACGTTGAGTATATTTTGAATAAGAATTTTTTAATTTAAAATAATGAAACGACGCTTATGTAGAGTGAATGCCCGTTAATCGTATGAATGTTGTGTTACACGTCTGAGGCTTAGCTAACAAGTTGGGGGATTTAGGCCTTATCTCAACCACCTTAATTGCCTCAGGCAGGAAATTGCCTGATAATGATCCCTACACAGCAGTCTCGGGTACTCTGCCCTTACTCTTTTCCCAACAAATATATGAACCCGAAAACTTAAAATTATGAATAAATTTGTGGAATAATATTTAATTACACATGTTACTCATTAGGATGTTTCAATCTGAACCAACAACTATTGTAAAAACAAGAAAATATTTAATTAATACGTGTTTATTTTATTAGATTTTTTTTTCTTTTAAATACAGGACTATTTTTTCTACCAAAGGTTGAAGGTATTTAAATAATTCTAGTTTACTTAATGACTTAATGAATCATTAAAAAATAAGTATAAACCGTTTGAGCATTTTAAATTTGCTGAAATTATTGATTTTGTACATAATAGTTTGAAATCTAGTAATGTCTTACTAAAAAGCAAAGATCTTTGCAATAACTGCCCAAAAATAAATCTCTCAGCCAATTTGAAGTTATTATTCTTATTATTTTTTCAGAAGGATTTGATAATCCTTTATGCGGGCAATGTGTAGGACTGGCCCACTAAACGCACAGCTTTTCCATGATTTATTTCACTCAAAACAGTTTGACACATTACTTCGCGAGAGCCCCTAATGCTAGATCAGCATGGTTGGAACCTTACGATTCTAAGAAAATATTGGTGGTTTCCACTCAGCTTGTTTAGTCTCTTCCAAGCCGAGCCTTAAAATCAGGCACGTCCCGGAACCAGGGAATTAGTCCACTCCTGTGGGCTGCACCCCCTTTTTTGCCCGGATTGGACCGTTGCTGAAGAACTTTCGCTTGTACGCTTCTTCCGCTTGCCTAAAAATTAACCTCAATGACGGCGTCCCGAAGCCATGCGTATCATCCTCTTGCTTACGCACCATCTTTAGGCTGCCAAACAGAGCGACCAGTTCTTAAAAACCACCCCTCACCGCCCTGTTGACGTTCTCTTGGATTTCTCCATCCCTCGCAATTTCTCTGTCCAGTGCAATCGCACGAAAGAACATATCGCCTCCGCCGGATTTGGAGGACTTTCTCCCACTCTCCTGCTCTCCACTCAGATCTACGCGAATTGCGTGACTGAACTCACTGCTCATACTGCTTACGAAGCTCAGGGGGCCCTCGGTAGATAACTACGGGTATTTCGTTGGTCCACAGTGTCTTTGTTCTTCTTTGTTGTGTTTTGACTTGCCATACTTTCTTGACACCAGCGTATTGTGTAGCAAGTCGCTTCCCTGGAGCGGCTGAACAGGTAACTTACCTTAGCACTGTACTTCAGCTGTCGCGGGTCCAAACATCCATTTTCCTAGCACCGTAAAAGGCTCCGGACTTGCCGGAGGTCACCCATAGCATTGCAGAGCGTCCTTGGCATCTGTGCCCACGTACTGACCAAGAAAAGAAGAACCAGTGCGATGCAGACATTAGCCCTTTCAGTTGCTTCTTATTCTGTGAACTTCTATTCTAAACCGTAATCGTCACGTGGAGCCAAATTTAAATAAATGGGGCAAGTTTTTTGTAAACGACTTAACACAAAGTGTGAATTCTTCAAATTCTTAAGCTACTTGATGAGTACTGTCATCAAATGTAGTTTACAGTATAAATCTTTGATTATTCCAAGTTTACGGTTCACTTAGAAATTGAAGTGATAGTAGAGTCTTAAAAACACTACCACTCTGTTTAACACGTAATTTATCGTTTTGCTAAATGTATATTCGTTATATCATAAAAAAAAGTAACAGCCTGTTACCATGGCTCTAATTATTATTAATATTTTTTGTTTTGTTTCAGGTAAGACTGTACAGTACTTTCGAAGGAGAAATCGTACGTAAAATCCTGTGAATTACATTCTTATGCTATTAACATGATCAATAATTATAAATGACATAACCTAAGGATAATTTTTAATTGTCTCTGATAGTTCAAACTAAGAAACAATACCGTTAAATTTGTAAAGTTTAGTTTAATTACAAAACACTAAGCTAGGTTGTTAATATGAACACAGCAACGTTTTAGATAATAATGTAGACAAACATAAACATTTATATATAGATATCAAATTTCTTTACTAGGGAGCGGCCAACGATGTCTTTAGAGTGGCCGAAAGTTACTAGAGCAACAGTTACTACTGCCGAAGTTTAGAACATTATAACTCTAGAGAAAACCTCGTCGTCAGTGATTCACTTCTTTATCATTCGCCTTTCGATCTAACTGATGCTGTGAATAAAACTGTGTAGAGACACAATTTTAATGTGAGGGCAAACTAGAAAAATCTTTTAAATATTAAAATTTTTAAATCAATTGCTTTTCATAAAAAATAATATTTAGTAATTTATGTATTATACAGATATGATAAATTGTTGTGCAATGTATACTTTAACATTCCCATGTTAATAACAGTTTGCATCTTATTCTTGTTAACTTGAGAAGAGAAAATCAGTACTTTGTCAAGTTACATTCCATCTTGCAAACGAATCACTTAATTTTTATTGAATTTTAATCTAAAAAGCTAGTATTTTAAATTTAAATTTTTTTTCTTTTCATATTTTAGAATAAATATTAGCCTACTACTAAAAGTGTGAATCAAGAAATATTTGGACTAAAATCATTGAACACACATGCATGGTGTGAAAATGTTATGTTTTTATAACGTTGTCTCTTCAGACGTTTGATTTTTTTAGGTATACAATAGTTTAGTTTAAAAAATTTTCTGTTTACAGAAAATCCCCACTTTATTTTTAACAAGTACGTTTTAAAAGCAGAGTGTTAAACCCTCTCGGGCCGAAACAACCTAGGCCTATTTATTGTAGATTCTAAGGACATCTTTGACATAATGCAATTTTTGTGTCACTAGTAACATTAATTAACTAAGATAGACTTATATAAATAAGTGATAATTACTTAAAAAATCAATTAGTGAACTTTTTGTCGACATTACCACACCATGGACAGAGCGTCGGGAACGCCGCTGCTTAAGGATCCCGCCAAGCGGTAACACGTTGATCATTCTTTGACTGCTGTACCGCGCAGAAAAATACTATAAAGGTAGTTTAGTTCCCATTACGTTGTACGCTTTGTAGTCACTATTGAAAGGTTGTATAAATTTCTTTAATAGGGATTAATAATAATTTGATATTTTTGGCTAAAATCTCATCATTTATTAATGAAAAAACTCTGTCGTTTTTTTCCATAATTGGTTTTTAGTAACATACGTGTGCTTAATATAAAAAATTATTGTTGTTTCAAAAGGCTTATTTCAGTTGTTCAAAAAGCCCGTGGACGGCTTTATAATTTCATTATCAATAAAAATACCAATGAAACTTGGATTATAGTTTTGTGACATAATATTAATTTTACACACTCTCAGTCATTTTCGAAAAAAAATCTGTGATTCCATTGGGAATGAAAAAGAATCTTCCAATTAACAATGGTTTAGTATGGAGAAAAAATTGAAAGTCTCAATCAGTTGAAAACAACTGAAACCCGACTTTAAATGGATAACTGGTCCAAAAAATGACAGGCGATCAAACTTAGCATTGGGTTCACTCTAGTCATAAGTAACTCTGTTTAGTTCTAAATTGCTCAGAATTCTAAGGTCTTTAAAATCATGTGTGGCATGGAGTATACTAATGAGGATTTCTCCAAGAATAACTTTTGTGACCTCCCTTGGCCTAAGTCGTAAATAAAACTTGCTTGGGGTATGCCATATAACATACCGGGTGTCCCAGACCACCCGTACACCCCTTTTAAAATCTACACAATTAATTGTTCACAAAAACAAATTGTTCCTTTATAGGTAAACCGGTTTCGCTCTATCCATTGATGATAATTTCAAAGTACAGGGTGTACCAGAATAGTAACCTGCCCATAAAATTGGTATTTTGTGATAAATTATTAGGCTTAGGGATACACATTAAACTGTAAAGTAGCCTTAAAATTACATTTAGAATCCAAAAATACCATAAAAAGTGGGGTTTCGTATTTAAAATTTATGACTTCCGGTCTGGGTAGGTTACTTCTGGTACATCCTGTACATTGAAATTGTCATTAATGGATAGACCGCAACCGGTTTACCTATAATGGCACAATTTGTTTATGTGAAAAATTTTAGATTTTAAAAGGGGCGTACGGGTGCTTAGGGACACCCGGTATAATAAAGGCATTAGAATTAAGCTTAATTTGTCACAAACTCAATCTCAAAAGGTTGATTATGTCATAAGTTATTGCATTTGAAAGGTTGTTTATATGATTTAAGGCTAAGGTTTTCGCTGGTTTGTATAAGTATTTTGTATCCTATTATATGTTCCAGTTTTCTGAGGTAGATCTTTTTAAACAAAATTATAATGCAGTTTGGGGACTTTCTTAACCCGTGGATGAAAAAAGGTAAATTACGACCATTAGAGGTAACTTTTAAGTTAATTCAATGCAAACTTTTATTATTTTTAGCAAAATTTCCACCCTTTTATGCCTTATTCTATCCCTTCCACATGTGCTTGGGAATTGTGTGAGCACTAACAAAGACGAAGGGCCACTACAATAAATGGAAACGATAGTGATATAAAAGATTTTCCCGAGTGCATAGGGAGGGAATCCAAACTTTAACATTGAATATTTCTTTTCAATAACCGCCACGCCATGCAATTAAAAATATTTTCAAAAATATTAATGCCAAAGATTACATCAGTAGGATAATGGTCAGTAGAAACTGTTTTTTGATTCAATGCATTTTAATAGCAAGATCAGTAGCTTGGGAGGTTCTGCTACAGTTTTGGTAGTTCAAGAAATTGTGGCAGTTTTCTTTGTCTATTTTGTTTGATCGACGACAGGGATCTCTCGTTGCATCGGGACTCAAAGGGGAATAGAAATGTGTGCAATATAATGGAATAAAGTCTTTGATGTTGCAGGGATGCAGATTTTGAAGCATTACCTTTATAAGATTTGAATGCGCGTAATGCCATGTGAATAGGATTAATCAAACCAAAAGCATGTTATGTTATGTTATGTTTGAATATCTTTTTCTGAAATGTCAGTTTAATAATTTTGCCAGGGTATTATAAATAGTAAAATTTTGCTTCTTCTATAAACGTAAAAATTACTCTATTTGAAATCGATGTGGGATTTTTTGTGGCAACAAAATCCAAGGAAATATTAGGTTAATATGTGTCGATAAAGAAGTACTGATAAATGGTTGACTTAATTTACCACGCATAAAGATACTACTTGGTTGAGGAATAAAAGTAAAAACATATTGGGTGGGAAACTCTTTTTATTGTCGATGTTCACCGTAGAATTTTTTATATTAAAAGTTCTTTTTGATATTTCCTAAAATAGTTGTTTGTGTATTTAGAGTGCAAAATACGTCATTGCCACTCGAGGATTGTAGATTGCCATTTCATATCGAGAGTGGCAATGACTATTTTTGTAATACACACGACATTTTTCCTACCACCATAATTGCAACAGATTATTTTTAATACAAAATTTTATTTAGGTTATGTTTGATTTTTCTGTTGGAACGGTCTTACAACTATATAACATAGCCTCATACTAAAAGAACAGCAATTACTAAACGAAAACAAATACCAACAGTTTTTGTAACAACACCTGACCTTAAATAGATATTTCACTAATCAGCGGGGATGTAAACATTGTCGCTCTGGAGCGGGAATGATATGAAAGCGGAAAGAACTGATTTACGTATTCTTTCCAGGTGTGGCAATGTGATTATTTCCATGCAGTGGTAGGAAAAATATTTAAAAACGATCTTAAGTAGATTGTAAGGTTTGTGTAGGTTGGCTTAAAAATCTGGTTAATTTATGTAAATCAATATTATTTTCGTTCTTAAAGACAGAAGTTTAACCTTAGAAAATATTTGTGTTTCAAATCGACCATTAAAAAAAAAAAAAAAAAAAAAAAAAAAAAAAAAACTCGTTAACTGAAATGTTATAAGGCCCGAAGCGCCCGTGAACTAGATTCCGCAAACTATAAGCTCGGTAACACCGAGCGTATGTTGGATTTAACTTTCCATGAAACTTTATTCCTCTAGGCTTTCAAATAACTGAAACCAATTTATTTATCCACAAGAAGGGAATAGTGTCAAGTTTGTATTACTACTCAGTTATAATAAAATATTTATAGTAGATCGCTATTATTAATAAAAGATAACATTATCAGCGTAACATTTGTTAAAAAACATATATAAAACAAAAATATCATAATTATATGAACAAATCTACATTACAACTCAGTTTTCAGAACAGCAACTTACCTCTAGTTACTAATTTAAATATAAGAAGTTTAGTATTAAACGGTGGAGTACTAACAACTTTGAGGAGGAATTGTGTTAGTTCTAAATAGGGCACAGAGTACTTCACACTAAAAATATGCTCAATTCACTTAATTGGCTTGGATTTAATAAACAAATTATAATAGCATGCCCAAATGCTACGCTTGTATAGTTTAATGACTCGCCTACGGCTCGATGGGGGCTCCGCCCCCATGCCCCCTTAGGGGTTGCCCCTAAGTAGTTAAAGCCCAAATTAGAGTCGTCGTTAAGTCATAGATGTATCTTTCATAGTTATGATTTGAATGCCAGAGCTCAAAGTTCAAGATTTCATGAAACCTTAGTGTTAATACATAGCACAAATAAGAAAATATCCTTGGAGGTTAAAAGTAAAAAATCAATAATAAAATAATTATTATCTTAGCTTTTTACTGGCTGCGAGTGTATCTTCAATTTATATGTGAGTTTTTTTTATATATTTAAGGAATGGTAAAAGAATTGTTGAGGGTCATTACGTCATCGCGCAACTAAGAACTTGGTGCAATGAAAAAAGTACAAAAATATAGAATTAACATTAAATTTGAATTAAATGTGTTTCAAGGTCCATTTTTGTAAGAAAAATTATTTGTTCACTTGAAAAGAACTCAGCCATTACAAATGTTTAAATATGCTACAAATTTAAACCTGAAAGGTAGAGAAACGGTTAAAACAAAACTTATGGGTTAAAAAGTTGTGGGATCACGCTTCTTGGTTACTTAGCGAAAAAAAGGAAATAACGTATAAAAATTGTGAAAAACTTTTAAATCAATAATTAAGTTTAAATTATTAAACTGGTTAGTACCACCGAAGTACTGGACTGCCAATTTAACTTTACTCACAATCAATACTAATAAAAAGTTTGAAAATTGCTTATGGCTTTTTTATTTTTCTCCCTAGTCTCCCTTAGTTCATAAAAAAACTGTCCCCACTTAAGAAAATAAATAAAAAATTCTAAACATTTCCAAATCGATGCAAAAGTTCACATTAATAATTGTAAACTTAAATGCCTTGCTTGGATAAAATAAAACTATAATAGGTGCATAGTTGTAATAATAAAAAAAATAGTCGGCCTAGTAAATTTCACCAATAAAAAAATGGAAAAACTTATTTTAGATAAAGAGTGTTGATATTGACAATGGGTTTGTCATATCATGACTTACGAAAACTTATACAATAATTGTTTATTCTTAGGCCTCCTTAGACAGTAAATCTAGGTCCTTGTATAAAGAAAAAAAAACATTTAGGGAAATCAACAAATATTTATATAAGTAATGAACAGCAATATCTCACCTAAAATAATCAATACCTTCCATGGGAATTTTAAATATAAGTAATTGTAGGGATAGAATCGAGTTGTGAAATATTAATGGACTATGTAAATATTCTAGATATCATGCTTAAAAATTAATATGTGATAAAATTTTGGCCACATGATGTGGGTAGTTGATACATTCAAAATGAATAAAAGTGGAATAAAATTATAAGTTTTAATTGAGGTACGCTGTATGTAATGAAAGGCAAAAAATACTGAAGAAAGATATTAGAAATTTAAAAAATCCACCGATAATGAATAGCAGGTGAGGCCCACCGAAGAACTGCCCGCTAAGACAGTAAGAAAACCGGCTAATACGAAAATCGCCTGTAGCTCGTTTTTTAAAACCACATCCTAGTTCTCCTTAGTTCGTAAAAAAAAATTGAGAATTGTGAAATCATAATCGACTATGCAAATATTCTAGGTATTATGGTATATGGAGGCTCCACCCCCTTTCCCAGAAATTAGTTGCCCCTATTCTTTAATTGTCGTAAAAATCTCAAGCACTGAACATGGTAGTTGAGGCCTCAACCCCCATAACCCTCGTTGTGTTCGCCGAATGAGTTTGTAGTTTACCAAGTCTCCAACATTTAAAATCTTCCCATAATATTTTAAGTTAAACTTATTAATTTTGTTTGATACTCTAACTGTACTGATTATGTTATGAGTGTTGGTGTATGTGTAGTTTCTACGTACCTACTATACCTGAGTACTAGTATAGATTTTAAAATTATACTGTAGTAAACTAGTCGTCAGGGGATGTGACGCCATTCCTTGCCTCACCCTCCTAGCGCAAAAAGTATGAAAAAAATATCTGGATAAAATAGATGAAAATGTAGGATGGCTAAGCTAAATAAACTATTTTGCAGATCAATGAAAAAATAAATACCTTCACAAAAACAAAAAATAGGACAACATGAACAAACTGTTATGAACCCGCCACAGGCTATTCACAAAAATACTATTCGATGCAAAATAAAAATGTACTGTATGTTATAATTTAAGAATAATTATTATAATTACTACTAATAAATCCTGTTGGAGTTACAGGGATACTAAACAAGTTCAGTGAATAAAAATTCGAACTTCAAATACAATATAACTGTAGTTAGGCCTAGTAGCAAATTACAGAATACCAAATTCAGTAATAATAAAAGTTGTAAAACGGTCTTAAAATAACGGTCTTGAGATACGACAAAAATGAAATGTTGGTTAGATTTATGTTACTCATTCGAAAACTATTTAAGTAACAAAGTAATTGTTCATATTGAACAGGTTAATACATATGATATGAGTATTAGCAATCATTAATTATGATTTTTTAGTTCAATATTTTTAGAGTGTTAAACTTCTAAATATAGTGAATTTTCCTTTAATATCACCGTCAAGCTAAGTTAATACAAAACTTCAAGCTTCTTAATACAATATTACTGTAATTACAGACAAAAGTATTTCAAACATTAGTTAAAAATTACAAATTTACCTCAAGTAGTTGGAAACCAAAGTTTTAAGTCAGTAAGTAACAAACAATGTAAAAAATCGCTAAGTAACAACAAACAATTCAAAACAATCAGTTACCTGACAATCAATTGTAAAACAACCAGTTTCGCCTAACAGGTAGATTAAAAAGACATAATATTGGCATTCATAACATTTATTTTTTATGTTTGGTACTTTTAATGACATCGGAGCCGTCCAAGATATGTGCATGCGCAATATTGAAGGAACTAAATAATATTACAGGCATTATTAAAAATAACGTCTACATATGGTAAACCACATAAATAAATTAGTTAACTTAGAAACTGACTGGAGGGCAAAGGGCCAACAAAACGTTAAAGAAACACACAATATTAGCTGGCATTAGTTATGAATATTTTGAGTACTATTTTAAAGAGTGATTCACTTCTAAATACAATGATAGGAGATGAAAATTCACCCTTACCGAACTTCCATGCTAGGCTGCATTAGATACACTCTAACACACTGGGCGTTGTTGCTGTTAGAATCATAGCGGGAACACCCTGTTGACATGACCCGCTCTCAGTACTGTATGTAACCAACCATCGAGATTATCAAGATTAACAGTGCCTAGACCCACGATGAAATGCAATGATAAATACGAACACGGGTGTAGTTGAGAGAGATCATTTAAACACGAGCGAGAACTAAACCTGCAAGGTGATCTACGTTACCTTTACCTCAACGGTGATATACGGTCTCACGGCTGAACTACGTTACCGACAAATCTATATTTTTTACTTTTTTTATATATTAAAAGTGAAAAATTACTAGTTTTTAGAATTTTTAATGAATGTAAATCGTGGCAGCTAATAGAATGCCAAATTTCAAGTCTCTAGCTTGAACGGTTCCGTCCGAACTTTTATATACATCAGTGAGTTACCCATGCGGGAGTATATATTTAGGACTCGCCTACGGCTCGATGGGGGCTTCGCCCCCATGCCCCCTTAGGGGTTGCCCCTGAGAAGTTAAAGCCCAAACTAGAGTTGTCGTTTAGTCATAGTCGTTGACGTAATAATTTGAATGCCAGAGCTCAAAGTTCACGATTTCATAACACCTTAGTGTTAATTTGGGGGGATACATAGAACTAATCCCCTGAGTAGTTATAGCCCAAATTAGAGTTGTCGTTTAGTCATAGATATATCTAATGACGTTATAATTTGAATGCCAGAGCTCAAAGTTCAAGATTTCATAACACCTTAGTGTTAATCTGGGGGGATACATAGTACTAATAAGAAAATATCCTTGGAGATTGAAAGTAAAAAAAACAATAATAAAAAATTAGTCGGCCAAAGTTTGAATTAATAAAAAGTCAAGTTTGAAATAGTTTAGTTCCACATAAGATCTGGACAGCCAAGACAGTAACAAAACCATCTAATTCTCTAAATTCACAATCAATAGTAAAAAAGCTTTAATAATCTCCTATTACAGTAGTAGGTTTTAATACCCCTCCTTAGTAAATAGTCTAAAAAATTGAGCTGTGAAATAAATATTATTTATGTAAATATTCTAGTTGTTATGCTTGATGGAGGGTCCAACCCAATAATTGGTTGCCGCAATTCCGTAAATTACTGTCAAAACCTCATACAATGAACAGGCTAGTTGAGGGCTCAACTCCAACGACAGTAACAGAAGCCGCCAATACACACTACTCACAATAAATAATACAGTAATAAGCTTTTAAATTTGCCCACGGCTCATGGTTTAATCCCACTCCCTAGCTTCCCTTAATCGCTAAAAATATAATGGAGTTGTGAAATATTAATGAACTATGTAAATAGTCATGCTCAAAAGTTGTTGTGTAAAAATTAGGAGATACGATTATGATTGCACATGATTGAGGTAATAGCTGTATTCTGAAAAGATAAAAGTGGAATAAAATTATAAGTTTATATGGAGGATCGTTGTATGTAATAGAAGAAAAAAGGGACAAAATAAAGATATTTGAAATTTAAAAAAATGGTATAGGCTAAGATGCTTCAGTTCCGCCACGGAGTGGCCAAGAAACGCAGGAATCATATATGTACCATATAGAGAAACGATAACAATTTTATCATTCAAAATCAGCAATTATTAATTTAACAATTTTAAATGTTTTATATATATTAGTTCAGAAAATTAATAAATATAGAGCCCTAGTAGTATGTAATAGAGCACAGGGCATTAGGTACAATAATCATGAAGTCTTAAAGTTTTTATATAGTCTTAAAATGAAGAAAGTTGCAACTTAAGAACCATAAAATCGAGTCAGTTACACATGGGGCTGTATATATTATAGATATGTAATGTACATCAATATCTCACCTAAAATAATCAAAACCTTCAATGGGAATTTTAAATATAAGTAATTGTAGGGATAGAATGGAGTTGTGAAATAATAATGGACTATGTAAATATTCTAGATATCATGCTTAAAAATTGATATGTGTTAAAATTTTGGCCACATGATGTAAGTAGTTGGTGTATTCAAAATGAATAAAATTGGAATAAAATTATAAGTTTTAATTGAGGTACGCTGTATATAATGAAAGACAAAAAATACTTAAGAAAGATATTAGAAAATTTAAAAATCCACCGATTAGTAGCAGGTGAGGCCCACCGAAGAACTGCCCGCTAAGACAGTAAGAAAACCGGTTAATACGAAAATCGCCTGTAGCTCGTTTTTTAAAACCACATCCTAGTTCTCCTTGGTTCGTAAAAAAATTGAGAATTGTGAAATCATAATCGATTATGGAAATATCCTAGATATTATGGTATATGGAGGCTCCACCCCCTTTCCCAGAAATTAGTTGCCCCTATTCTTTAATTTCCGTAAAAATCTCAAGCACTGAACATGGTAGTTGAGGCCTCCACCCCATAACCCTCGTTGTATTCGCCGAATGAGTTTGTAGTTTACCAAGTCTCCAACAATTAAAATCTTGTCCAACAACAATTAAATCCATAATATTTTAAGTTAAACTTGTTTATTTTGTTTGATGCTCTAACTGTACTGATTAGGTTATGAGTGTGGGTGTATGTGTAGTTACTACGCAGCTACTATACCTGGGTACTAGTATAGATTTTAAGTTTTAACTGTTAATTTTGTTTGATACTCTAACTGTACTGATTAGGGTTATGAGTGTGGGTTTATGTGTAGTTTCTATGTACCTACTATACCTGAGTACTAGTACAGATTTTAAGTTAAACTTGTTAATTTTGTTTTATACTCTAACTGTACTGATTAGGTTATGAGTGTGGGTGTATGTGTAGTTTCTACGTACCTACTATACCTGAGTACTAGAATAGATTTTAAAAGAAACTATACTGTAGTAAACTAGTCGTCAGGGGATGTGACGCCATGCCTTGCCTCACCCTCCTAGCGCAAAAAGTATGAAAAAAATATCTGGATAAAATGGATGAAAATGTAGGATGGCTAAGCTAAATAAACTATTTTGCATAAACTAATTATTATATAAACTATTATTTAAATGAAAAATAAATACCGTAAAAAAAAATAGGACAACATGAACAAACTGTTATGAACCCGCTACAGGCTAATCACAAAAATACTATTCGATGCAAAATAAAAATGTATGTTATAATTTAAGAATAATTATTATAAATACTACTCATAAATCCTGTTGGAGTTACAGGGATAAGTCAAACATTAGTTAAAAATTACAAATTTACCCCGATTAGTTGGAAACCAAAATTTTAGGTCAGTAAGTAACAAACAATGTAAAAAATCGCTAAGTAACAACAAACAATTCAAAACAATCAGTTACCTAACAATTAATTGTAAAACAACAGTATGGCCTAACAGGTAGAATAAAAGGCACTCATAACACTTTTTTTTTCTTTTTTTTTTTGGTATGTACTTCCCCACTCACTCATCGGGGTATCAGAAATTCATCAAATGTCGGTAAAGTAGATTTAGTTCTCGCTTGGGAATTACTTTGTAGTAAGTGATATATGGGTGATATAACTAAACTTCGCTTAATCTACTTTACCGACATTTGATGAATTTCTGATACCCCGATGAGTCAGTTACACATGCGGGAGTATATAATTTAGACTCGCCTACGGCTCGATGGGGCTTCGCCCCATGCCCCTTGGGGGTTGCCCTAAATTCGTAAATTAATAAGAAGTCAAATTGTTAAACAGGTTAGTTCCAACCGAAGAACGGGTCAATTTAAGATCATCAGTGAGTGAGTAAGTCAGTCAGTCAGTTACTATGGGGCTGTATATATTATGTAAATATTCTAGGTGTTATGCTTGATGGAGGGTCCAACCCAATAATTGGTAGCCCCAATTCCGTAAATTACTGTCAAAACCTCATACAATGAACAGGCTAGTTGAGGGCTCAACTCCAACGACAGTAACAGAAGCCGCCAATACACACTACTCACAATAAATAATACAGTAATAAGCTTTTAAATTTGCCCACGGCTCATGGTTTAATCCCACTCCCTAGCTTCCCTTAGTTCATTAAAAAATATAATGGAGTTGTGAAATATTAATGAACTATGTAAATAGTTATGCTCAAAAGTTGTTGTGTAAAAATTAGGAGATACGATTATGATTGCACATGATTGAGGTAATCGCTGTATTCTGAAAAGATAAAAGTGGAATAAAATTATAAGTTTATATAGAGGATCGTTGTATGTATTAGAAGAAAAAAGACACAAAATCAAGATATTTGAAATTAAAAAAAAAATGGTTTAGGCTAAGATGCTTCAGTTCCGCCACGGGGTGGCCAAGAAACGCAGGAATCATATAGGTACCATATAGAGAAACGATAACAATTTTATCATTCAAAATCAGCAATTATTAATTTAACAGTTTTAAATGTTATATACATATTACTTCAGAAAATTAATAAAAATAGAGCCCTTGTAGTATGTAATAGCTCACAGGGTATAAAGTACTATAATCATGAAGTCTTAAAGTCTTTATATAGTCTTAAAATGAAGAAAATTGCAACTTAAGAACCATAAAATCGGCGTACATTATGCATTTTCAACCAATGGTAGTAAGAAAACCAATTGTGAAAAAATATTAAAAAAAGGATTATTGATTAAATTAAAATATACTGAAAGAGTTACAATAATTGATAAGCATAGAATAGTTTTCAATTACAACAATAATAGGGTTAATCGAGACTTTGTGTGAGAGCACTGCATTGAGGAAGTTTGACGGACAAAGTGGCAGCGAGAAAAATTACTATTGAGTTTAATTCAATTGGTTAGTTTAATATTTCTCAGCCTGATGGGTCATCAGATATGTAGATGGTCTTAAAAAAACGTAGGAAGTAGGTAAATGTTAGCGAAGGTAAGAATGGAAAGTTCAATTGTTCTATAACTTAATATGTTCAATCGATTCCTAAACTAAAATCTAAGCCTGATTGGACAGCAGCAAATAGGTCAAAGACCGGATGTCAGACGTGTTGGGACACGTTCAACTCTTCAAAGTAAAACTGTACCAGAACTATCAACTGAAGCGCTATATTCAATCTGGGGATTCATATAGAGAGACAGCATACAAATAGTAGAAAATTAAGTTAAAATTACTGTATTAGGTAATTTTTGTGCGAAAATCTACAAGAAATTTTCCAGCATGAGAAAACTAAAGTCTAGAAAATGTATTAAGACCTAATATATTTTTAGCAATTAATATAGAAATCAAAGCGGACATCACCTGAATGTAAAGATACGCTTTCGATTCAGTAAATTCATTTTCAATAATAACACAGCAATCAGAGGGACAACCATACTCAAACAACTGTGCGCCCAATCGAGATTAATTATCGGGAAGAGGTGTAGTTAAAAGATATCATTTAAATACAAGCGAGAACTAAGCGACTATAATAGCGTTCCAAGCGACATCTCTAAGAACCAACGTACTTCCTTACGACACCTCGTCTTTTGAGAATTATTTATAATTTGATAGCTGAAAATTTTTAGTTTTTGGGCATTAATACTATCTAGAACAAAGCGAGAATTGCTGAAATAACCCGCTCTCTATGCTGAAAAACACCGTCGTCTAATCAAGACATACATGCAAACGTAATTCAATAATGGTATCATACACGGGTGTAATTGAAAGAGATCATTTAAACATGAGCGAGAACTAAACCTGCAAAGTGATCTACGATACCACACGCGGTGATATACGCTGATACGGCTGAACTACGTTACCGACAAATCTATATTTTTAACCTTTTTTATAGTTTAAAAGTAAAAAAGTTGTAGTTTTATGATTTTCCCTAAATTGAAACATCTCAAAGAATGTCCATGCCAAATTTCAAGTCTCTATCTTAAACGGTCGCTTCAGGACTTTAAGATCATCAGTGAGTCAGTCAGTTACACATGGGACTGTATATATTATAGACTCGCCTACGGCTCGATGGGGCTTCGCCCCATGCCCCTTAGGGGTTTCCCTAAATTGGTAAATTAATAAGAAGTCAAGTTGTTAAACAGGTTAGTTCCAACCGAAGAACGGGTCAGCCGAGACAGTAACAAAACTATCTAATACTCTAAATTCACAATCGATAGTAAAAAAAGCTTTAATAATCTCCTATTAGTAGGTTTTAATACTCCTCCTTAGTAAATAGTTTTAAAAAAAATTGAGCTGTGAGATAAATATTATTTATGTAAATATTCTAGGTGTTATGCTTGATGGAGGGTCCAACCCAATAATTGGTTGCCCCAATTCCTTAAATTACTGTCAAAACCTCATACAATGAACAGGCTAGTTGAGGGCTCAACTCCAACGGCAGTAACAGAAGCTGCCAATATACACTACTCACAATAAATAATAATAAGCTTTGAAATTTGCTCACGGCTCATGGTATAATCCCACTCCCCCCTTAATTCGTAAAAAATATAATGGAGTTGTGAAATATTAATGAACTATGTAAATAGTCATGCTCAAAAGTTGTGTAAAAATTTGGAGATACGATTATGATTGCACATGATTGAGGTAATAATAGCTGTATTCTGAAAAGATAAAAGTGGAATAAAATTATAAGTTTATGTAGAGGATCGTTGTATGTAATAGAAGAAAAACGGGACAAAATCAAGATATATGAAATTTTAAAAAAAAATGGTATAGGCTAAGATGCTTCAGTTCCGCCACGGGGTGGCCAAGAAACGCAGGAATCATATATGTACCATATAGAGAAACGATAACAATTTTATCATTCAAAATCAGAAATTATTAGTTTAACAATTTTAAATGTTATATATATATATATATATATATATATATATATTAGTTCAGAAAATTAATAAAAATAGAGCCCTAGTAGTATGTAATAGATCACAGGGTATTAGGTACTATAATCATGAAGTCTTTAAGTCTTTATATAGTCTTAAAATGAAGAAAGTTGCAACTTAAGAACCATAAAATCGGCGTACATTATGCATTTTCAACCAATGGTAGTAAAAAAAAACCAATTGTGAAATAATAGCCAAAAAAGGATTATCGGTTAAATTAAAATATACTGAAAGAGTTACAATAATTGATAAGTATAGAATAGTTTTAAATTACAACAATAATAGGGTTAATCGAGACTTTAGGTGAGAGCACTGCATTGAGGAAGTTTGACGGACAAAGTGGCAGCGAGAAAAATTACTATTGAGTTTAATTCAATTGGTTATTATAATATTTCTCAGCCCGATGGGTCATCAGATATGTAGATGGTTTAAAAAAAACGTCGGAAGTAGGTAAACATTAGCCAAGGTAAGAATGGAAAGTTCAATCGTTCTATAACTTGATATGTTCAATCGTTTCCTAAACTAAAATCTAAGCCTGATTGGACGGCAGCAAATAGGTCAAAGACCGGATGTCAAACGTGTTGGGACACGTTCAACCTTCAAAGTAAAACTGCACCAGAACTATCAACTGAAGCGCTATATTCAATCTGGGGATTCATATAGAGAGACAGCATACAAATAGTAGAAAATTAAGAATAATTACTGTATTAGGGTTTTTTTGTGCGAAAACCTACAAGAAATTTTCCAGCATGAGAAGACTAAAGTCTAGAAAATGTAGTAAGACCTACAATATTTTTAGCAATTAATCATTTACTTTGCGGGCGTTACTGCGGCAAAAAATATGCAGTACTAGAATAATATGTTTAAAGTATTCGCACAAGCTTCGTAGAGCTCACCATAGTAATGATAAAATTAATAATATAATATTGTAACAAAGTATTCCAGCACTACGCTCAATCGTCTCTCAAAAGACAAGAGTAATAGCAATAGCCAATATGAACAAATGAATTTAAATAAAACGAAACGAGAACCTCACATTTCAATCAACATTTTCGTATTACTTTAGAGTACGTGCATTAAATTTATTTCACCATCCTTAAAACAAATGCTATATTACAGTTACAGCTATATTACAATATACTGTAAACTGAAATTTACACTAACGTAGTTTATACAACGCTTAAGATCACTGCTCAGCAAAACTGTCACGAAAACTTCATCAGGAACAGGTGTGGTTAAAAGACATAATTTAAATACAACCGAGAATTAAGCGACCTTAATTTAAAGTTACTATAGAAATCATAGCGGACATCACCTAAATGTAAATATACGCTTTCGATTCAGTAAACTTCATTTTCAATAATAACACAACAATCAGAAGGAAAACCATACGCAAACAACTATGCACCCAATTGAGAGTAATTATCAGGAAGAGGTGTAGTTAAAAGACATCATTTAAATACAAGCGAGAACTAAGCGACTATAATAGCGCTCCAAGCGATATCTTTAAGAACCAACCTACTTCCTTACCGACACCTCGGTATTTTTATAATTTGAAAGTTGAAAATTTGTAGTTTTTGGGCATAATAAAATCAAAGCTAGTATTACCCTGGTGAAATAACCCGCTCTCAATGCATCGAATCACCGTCGTGTACATGAAGATGTTCATGTTCGTATGAAATACAATATTTGTATCAAACACGGGTGTAGTTGTAAGAGATCATTTAAACACGAGCGAGAACTAAACCTGCAAGATCTACGTTACCCAAACGGTGATATATGCTCACACGGCTGAACTACGTTACCGACAAATCTATATTTTTTACCTTTTTTATAGTTTAAAAGTAAAAAAATCGTAGTTTTATGATTTTCCCTAAATTGAAACATCTCAAAGAATGTCCATGCCAAATTTCAAGTCTCTATCTTAAACGGTCGCTTCAGGACATTACTATCATCAGTGAGTCAGTCAGTTACACATAGGGCTGTATATATTATAGACTCGTCTCCGGCTCGATTAAAATCGAGGGCGAAGCCCCAAGCTCCCATAGTATTGCCCTCAATCCGTTAAAAGCCCAAATTGAAAGTTGTATATTAAATGTAGCATATGGATATTGTAGTTATTATTCTTAAATTTAACTAAGCATAATTTTGAACACCAGTGCTCAAAATAATAAAACTGGACTTCATAAAACTTAGTCTAAATGAGGGGAGGAGGTTGTGGTGGTACATAGGATAGATAAAAAAATATTTCGATTACTTAAATTTATCGTGTGATTTTTCATATCACCTACCGTCTGTTCGCTAGAGCTATCGGAACACACCACAATAAAAATTAGTTGCTATTGTTGTGTACGGTGTGATTGAAAAGTTCCTTAAAGGTGAAATATATGTTTTACTATTATAGATAAAGTAATGAAACTTGGTATACCAATAATAGCTATAAATACGTACTCTTTAAGCTATTATAACTTTTTTATCCCTTAAGGGGGACGGCCTAAGAGGAGTTAGTCAAAATTCTTGAATATCAGCATAGGTCGAATTTGGTATCAAATTAAAGGTCTTAGTAGAGTACAATGCCTTAAACCAGACCTCAAACGGATGACCAAGACGGAAATGGCAGGCAAACACGTTTAATGTTTAATAATTTGTTCATGGGCAAAACTTAAAAATGCAATAAATTTCTTAATACTCAACCTTTTGACATCGGGTTTGTGGCTTATTATTCCAAATGCAAAGACGTTTAAAATGGTGTATGATGTGACAAGGGCCAAAGAAGTTTCATTTTACACACCCTTTGAGGGATGTCCCTCTTGGAAGTCTCATCATACATAATTTTAAACGTCTTTGCATTTGGAGAAATAAGCCACAAACCCGACGTCAAAAGGTTGAGTATTGAGAAAGTTATTGCATTTTTAAGTTTTACCCGTATGATTTAAATGGAAACTTTGTTTGCCTGCCATTTCCGTATCGGTCATCCATTTGAAGTCTAGTTTGCGGCATTGTACTCTGCTAAGTAAGGCCTTTAATTTGATACCAAATTTGACCCATGCTGCTGTTTAAGAATTTTGACTACTCCTCGTAGGCCGTCCCCCATAAGGGATAAAACAGTTATATTAGCTTAAAAGAGTAGATATTTATAGCCATTATACCAAGTTTCATTACTTTATCTATAATAGTAAAAAATATATTTCACCGTTCCGGGACTTTTGAATCACACTGTAGTTTTAATCATTTACTAGCCTGGCTTTTCGAACATAAACAGGTATTTGCTAGTAATAAGTGTATGTCAGAATGGTAGAATAAAGTGAAAGTCAATTTCAATTCCATTAATATTGTACATTTCTTAGAATGGTATAGTTACACAATGTACATTGGTGAAATCGTGATAAACGCACAGAATACATGAATGTCAATATCACGCCCCTTTTATGAAAATTACAAAAACTGAATTCAATATTGCAAGTTTTACATGTACCATAATCGAGATTTACGTCTTTATTACAACACAAAAAACCTAAGGAGTATTTAATTTAAATGTGTTGGTAAAAAAGGATACGAGTTATTCAAACCTGACCTTAAAATATTCCAACCATAATGAGTGGGTTCAGTTAGTTTTACAACACTGGTTGAAATGCCAACAATGAAACGAAGTTTTAGTTTATGTAGAATTAGTAATATTGATTTACTCGTAAACTTTGCAAACAAAATGATTGCCTTATAAAAATAGTATTCGTCTTAAATCAACTTCATTCATTCATCATACATTCGCAATATTTATCAAGTATTCTACAATATTGAACCACCAGACTGGTTTTAATTTGAATCTCAGCAACATTACAAAGTAGAAACATTAAAAAAAATTTTCACTCTTTTTATTTAACCATAGCAATATAATTGCATCACTTTTCTTAAACATAAATTTATATTTGTAGCATGACAAACAAAAATAATTCTAATCTTGGGAAGGGATCTAAATAACGGAGGATTGAGAATTATATGATCTTTAGCAGGTTGATGGTCTATCTCCTACAGATTGTTTTAGAACTATTGACTATACAGTGTACTTTTACACGATGGATGAAGTCCGTCTTGCCATTGACCACACACTATAAGAGTACGAGAGTAAAGTCAATGGGTATAGTAACTGTTTTCAGTGAAACACCTACAATTACTTATATTTTATTACAGTTTTAAGTTTATTGGTTTTAAAACCTATTAATTGCATATTCCAAAATGGAAATTTACCATAACAGTTAAAAAAATAAGTAAAGAAAATGTACAAAGATGAACAATGTTTTAGTTATGAAAACTGACATCTGTTTAAAAATTTAACACCCCATTTATTTTAATTCTTTCAATATAGATTGGATCCAAATGCTTCAGTCAATGAATATATTGCCAACATCTCTATAGCTCATAAAGTTTATTGTCAGGTTCTACTGAAATTCAATGAACTTTCAATAACATAAAAGATTTTCAGTTATATTTGCTACCTCTTTGAGTAAATATCTGCTGAGACAATCGACGTTTCACGGAGATACTTGGATCCCGCAAAACTACATTCCTTTTGGTCTGCAAATATTTACAGTTAACCCAATGCCATTACCTCTTGTTGCTTTACTATTCACGACAAAGCTTTATTTGACCTGATCTTCAAGAAGTTACGGATTATTGGCAGATCTAAAATTGTGTGTAATGGAAACTAACAGATATAAATCATACAACCATTTGATCAATAAATTATGATTTTATCGATATGAGTAGCATCCAAGAACTAAATATAATACAATAATAATACCTGTATTAATATAACGAAGAAGACTAATACCCTTATGCAATGTATCTACGTTAATTTCACGTTGCATAGCAGTGAAAACTGACTGCTTCATAAGGAGAGATAAAGAGGGTCTATAAATATGAAAGTTGGGTTTTACCGGGACAATGCCCTTTGTTGGACGATATAACTTGAGTCATATCTCGCCAATCCATTGTGACCCTCTCAAAGGGTTCGGAGTGATTTCCTGTGAATAGCTCGATCTTCCATCTACCCATATTCGGAGATAATCTCTAATCAAAATTCATTTTCCGCAAGATTAATTTCATGTTTAAACTAATTGGAGCTTTTACAAAGCTTTTTCTTTTATACATTAACTTTTTAATGTCTTTTTATCTGGGTTTAAATGTAGTTTTTGTGCAAAGATATGTTTTCATTTAGTATTATATATGATTTGTTCATGGATACAAACTTCCCTTACACGTATTTGTAAATTTTGGATACCGGGTACTTAATCACTAGTAGCATATGTGTACCAACAGTATACTAGATCATTATGTATGAAAAAACTAACAATAACTTACAATACAAAAATAAGTATGAGAAAAACTTGAATTTGCTAAAAATCAATGTCGAAAATTCAACTAAACTATTTTACAATCTATTCCCGTTAGGCAATTTCCGTATAAAACACTCGCCAGAATAGATTAAAATGAGGCCCCTTGTAAGTAATTTACCAAATAAAATTACGTACGTTTAAATGTTAGTACTGATATTTTGAGTCTACAATATTTAATACATTATTGAACATTACGTAAATCATTGCTCAAAAGTAACATCTGGCAATTATTAATTTAGGGATAACGTAAGTATTTATTTTTTTCATTTTAGAAATACTAGTGAGACTAGATGTCCGATGCAATTTGATGAGCTTAAAAGTACTCATTTATAACTGAATAATAAAATATCCCCGTCGCAGCACACCTGCGTACTCAGTGAATTTCGAAAGAAATTTGAGATTTTGTATTTTCCCCTTAAACACCATGGGAATGAGTATGTAGGTTTGCTGCCATGGTATGTCATTAGAAAATGTTAGTTGTAAGGAAATGTAATGGTTAGTTAAGATAAATATCAATTTCTATCAATATTCGGCACTTTTTAACTTTCCCTATAAAAACCCCATGGGGGTGAGTATGTATGTTTGCCACCACATGGGTGTTGTAAGCAAATATCAGTTAAACCCTTACCTAGTGAATGTACATACCAAATTTTATCAAGTTGTGGCCATAAATAAGCGAGATCCAGAATTTTGTTGATTTCCCATAAGATTAACATGTGAATCCTATTTTTGACTTTTCTCCGTAACCCGTTAAGCCAAGTTAAAAATTCAAAATACTAAATTATTTGTTTTTTAAGCTCTTTTAAATGGTTCTAGGTAAAATTTTTGAATTTTGAAAATTAAGGTCCAAAAATGCCAAAAACCCATTTTTGGCACCTTTGAAACCCCATAAAACTCCGTTCCCATAACCCGATCATGCTGGTTTGCGAACTCATGAAAATAGACCTGGTCTTACATGTTCATATAAAATTTCAGCAAAATCGGAGGTCCCGTTCAAAAGTTATCAGTACCACGGACACACATATATATATATTAATATATATATATATATATATTAATATATATATATATATATATATATATATATATATATATATATATATATATATATATATATATATACTAACAGATATAAATCATACAACCATTTGATCAATAAATTATGATTTTATCGATATGAGTAGCATCCAAGAACTAAATATAATACAATAATAATACCTGTATTAATATAACGAAGAAGACTAATACCCTTATGCAATATATATATATATATATATATATATATATGAAAATGAACGAATGGTATTTTTAGCTTCTGGGGACCTCAAAATAAAAAAGTAACATGGTCCCGGGCTTAGGTCTTACCATGGCTAATACCGTAATAGCGTATTCCCTATAGGGAAATTCGCTAAAATAATTCGTTTTAAGTCAAATTTGAGAATGAACTTTTTCATTTTCAGATATAAAATAATCCTATAGTATTTTACGGAAGGTTTTGTTAGAATTTAAAAAATCCGATATTCCTTGGCTTTTGTCACAAATGAAATATGGTAATATCAGCGAACGGTGCCGGGATGACTGTTCTTTGTTGTGTTATTGATAGCGAGGCCTATTGTTTTGTCGTGACGGTTAATCCATCAACCTCTCGCGACTGCCACAAGCGGCCTTCCTATTCCATTAATATTCACGTTTCACATTCCATTACAAAATTCGCTTATTAAGTTAAAAAAAGTTATATAATTTTTTTAGGAACAAAAAGATTAATCCGAAAAATGTAAAATATTGAGAGAATCGGTGAACTAAACTCTGTTTTTTATATCCTGTCATAAATATTAAAAGCTCCTGTTTTATAATGCAAAAGCAACTTATTTAAAACTCTTTCAAAGATGGATGGTCGTCTCCGAAGTGTTGTAAGTTACTAAAAGTACAGTTAGTGCTGTCAGAGTTTCAACATTATGGCTTAAGATATACCCAAATAAATCTCAGCAATTTTCTTTTATCGCAGTAAATAATGTAAAACTCTGCGATAGCATTTTAAGATTTTTTTAAGATTTCCATGTTTAAATTATGAACAAAATTATAAATATGAATAAACCGATTTAAGGAGTTTTAAATTGTTATCCTTAATACTTATAGATGACTTTGAATTCATGAAATAAAAAAAAAATATAATTTTAGAATCAACATGGTTATTTAACGCCAAAAAATGACCGACTTATAAATTACCAGTATGCTACCAAAGTGTTTTTAAGCTGGTTATTTAAAGAATATGAAGTAGGAAAATTGTAAATGTTTTAACAATAATGTTATAGCCATACAATATGATTGAAATCAGTCAATTTTAGTATGTTTGAACTCGGGACCGAATGAGAGGATTTTCTGGCCCGAAATCATGATTTTGTAAGACTTGATGACAAAGAAAAAGGTCATAAAATCTCTTGACTATGTGAATACCTTCCGGTAGAGATACGAGAGCTATTTTCCCCATACCGCACTACGGAAAATACACTATAGAATTAGAATTTGAATATTTCTTTTAAAATTGATATTACTTTTTAATTGAAACTATACGGAAATTGCAATGTTCATCATCAGGTTAAATTTACCTAGTCTACATACGCGACAAGAAAATATTGAAAATATAACCAATTAATTACTTCAATGAATTTGTACCAATGTCTAGATGTAAAATCTAGTAAGCCTCAAGTAAAATCTTTGAATATACTACTCAGCAAGAGTTTTGATTGTTTGATTGTTAGGTTTTAATTGGTACCCTAAAATATCTGTTAATCATAGGTAAGTTCAAGTTAAGTGCAACTTTTTTTAAGTTCATCAGCATGTTGAGTAATAATATGTAAAATACAGATATAGAATAATTTTTAACTTAAACTTTTCATTTAATTACTTTACTACATACAATAATATTTAATTTTAATAGTATACGTGTTGCTCTAAATCGAGCAATTTACTTTAATACAATATAAATGTTACTTTTAGCTCAAAATCAAACACATATGGTCAATCCACTATTGTGAATATCCTTTAATCACCAAAACAACACGTATTTACAGCTGATTATTAACAGATGTTTAAAATGATTTATTCAATCCCAATGTTATTTAAATGGAAAATTTTGAGATTTCAATGGTTTATAGCGCCTTTATTTTTAGTCTGACTCTCATCAGTTTTTGGCGGAAATAACTACAGACCAAGCCCTATCCAACGACATCAAAAATTTGAAAATCGGTTAAAAATTGTAGGAGGAGTTCTCAAGACAAAAAAACCCTTAGCGTATTAAATAAGTATAGATTTACGTACACCATATCTCATATCTATATATTAATAGGCAAGCATGTGTCATTTCCTCCTTTTTTCTCAGCTTGTGTGCATCGTAGGAGAAATCTGCGCTTACCATTAGAAAAGTATTGTGCTGTAGATGAGCAGAATCACGTTTTAATTCACATCGGCCCACGGGGCTACGCCCTACAGGCTTTCAAAGTTTCAATGTTAATCTTAGATGTTTCATTTATAAAACATTTTAAAATTAATTGGCTCAAGATCAACTGAATTTTTGGTCGAATTTCGACCAGTGGGCGATCTCTAGTTTAAAGAATTCTCTACTAACACACAAGACCATAGTGGGTGTTGTAATATAAAAGTGTAAAATTGTGAACAATTCTTTTGAAGCTTTAAACTCATTTTGTTTAGAGTGTAGGGCACATGTGACTAAGAAAAGTAGGTGATTGATCACCAATGGCCACTTCGTTTAGAGCCAGGACTATTAGTCAAAGTTAGCCTATTACCGGAACTTGCGGCCTGGAAATTGACCAATAACCGAGCCAATAATCAACCCGTAAATCTGCCGCTTCAGCGATAATGTCGTTTGTGTTGGGGAGCGAAAGCAAGGGTTAATAAATCCAAATTAATAAATCTATTGACTAAACTTGTTTAAAAGTTCAACATAGATAATATAAAAAAAACTACTCAAGTAACTGTTAATTTTATTGATAAGTTACTAACATTGCCTTTGAAAATTTAATTGTAAAACATTCACTTAATTTTAACCATCGGTTTTAGCTGACTCAGCTCGAAGGTGTAATACGGGGGCAAGGGGGTCAGCTGATTTAGTAGGACGTTATCTTGGCAATTATTGGCGAATGTTATTTCTTCTTCTGTATTGGCCTATGTCATGTTTTACATTATTTAAATTTCTTTGAATGCATATTAAAACGCCACAAACCCGATCTCGAAAGTATGAACATGTCCTGAGTTATTGCATTCTAAAATTTCGGTAGTATACCGGGTGTCCATAAAGTTTTTGCCGCGATAATGAAACCGAATAGAATTAAAACTATCGGTAGTAAGATGGCGTTTTATATTTAGTTTTAACAAGTTTTTACACCTATGAACAAACTCAATACGCTTCTATATGTGCAACTTTGGTTCCCTGTAAATTTTCTAGGCGATTTTTTTAGTTTTGTTTTTAACAACCTTTTTTATTTTAGCTTTCCATTTTCTGAATAATGGACGACACTCCTTTTATTATTCCCTCTTTAAGAGTTTCGAATTTCGGAACTGGAGGAGAATAAAAGATAATCCTTGACAAACCCTTACATAAAAAACTTCGGGGAGGTCAATAGTGTAGTGAACGAGGTGCCAATTTAGTCAGGTTATTACGATTTCTTTTTATAGTGCTTCATAATTAAACTGCATTGTGGTCAATCAGCTGAGCTTAGGTATTAACAAATAATTAGGGGAAAACTGGATTAAATTCCCTTAAAAACGAGATATTTAAGATGCATGTGGCTACAATGGTGTCCAAACAGCAAAGCTAAGAAATGAGGGCAAGACTTTGTGGACACCCGATACTATTAATGAAAATTTGACTGCCTACGACTTCTGGCCCTCTGGCCCGGATGTTCACTTTAAGTCGAATTTGTCGCATTATTTTCTATTCTCATTGTTCTATTTAAAAGTTAAACAAGACCATTAAAATTAAGTTAAAGGTTTCATAGTAACCCATAATTTACCGTCCCAAAATGATGCTGCAAAATGGCAATACATTATTATTTCGAGCAATAACTGTGATGGTCCATGACAATTTACAAGAAAATATTATATAGGTCCTACTTAATAAAGAATAATTCCGCAATCCCGTTCTCAAATGAACGTTCGAGCCAGAGAATTCAGGCAGTCAGACATTTACTTTAAAAGCATATTAATACTAGATATGCCCAACAATAATAAAAAATCGAACTTCTTTAGATTTTTAGTGCATGATCAACTCACTTGGCGCCCGGCCTATATGATTAACACAGCATGTAGTGTGTGAACTTGAAACTGCTTGTACTGAATTTGTGGAAGTTATAGTATGGTAAACACTAACTCTACTAAATATAGAGGTATCCACCTGTGTTCAAAGATGGGCTTATTATTCCTGTTTTAGAGGTCCGATCCAAATAAAGCTTATTTCGTCATTTTTTCATTCTTTATTATTTCATTTATCCATCTTGAACTGTTTATACCATTTTGCATTTACAAAAACAACATTCATACTCTAAATAGATTTGATGATATAATATCTGACACGATCACTTCTAACACCATTTGGATTTACTTTAAGTTAACTTAGTAGTAAGAAATTTGTGATAACCACTTATAATGTCAGCAGTCACTTCCATACGAAAACTGGTGTAATTATCAACCTCTAATGGCTGATTAACTTGTTTTATTTTAATAATCTGTTGTCAGGAGATAGTAGTAAAAGACGTTTGTCCTGGACTACATTGTTAACGCCCTTGCCGAATTAAAAGAACTTTTAATGAAAAACTTGCAAAATCTATTAAACGTTTTAAAACGTTCATACGATAGGAATTGGAACTAAACAAGAGATAAAGAAATTGTAGTTTGGCTAAGGGACTAAAGGTGTCCCTGAAGTGGTTGAAAGTTACCAGAACGACAGTCGCTACTACAAACGTTAAGACCATTATAACTTGGGACAAAACCACCGTTGTCTCTGATTTACTCCTCTGAAGCTCCTCCCACTTGGGTTTGTCGTCTTCATTATAATCGAGGGGGTAGTTATCAAAGTAAATTTCATAATAGAATAATTTTTTACACGCGTTTTATTCAAGAACACATTTTATTTTATGTTCTTTTTTCTTTAGTATAATAATTAAAAGGATTATCATAACTCTTTGACAGTTCGATAGGATTGAGATAAGCGATACTTGTGAAAGGTAAAATTGGAATATTCTTCTTATTCTAGTTGTAGTCTTCGTTCTGTGGTGACAATATTATAGTGAGAGACATTCCGGTAGAGAACATACGCAAGTTTAAATACAGCATCTATTTTTTAGAGTAATCAGCCTCGACAACAGGAGTGGATAAATAATCAAGCTACAATGCTTTAAGATATCGTACTTTGAACGATATCGGAACATAAAGTTTTTAAGATTTAAGTTCTTTATTACCAAATACAACGAAAATATAAATAAAAATTGATTTAAATATTTACAATGAATCTTGAATTGAATTTTGTCAAAAAATATATCAAAAAGTATCTTTTTGACGACTTAAGTGATGACAATTAAAAATAATTAATTAAAGACATTCCTAATTGCCTTTGATTGAGTTTACTCACACCCATTGAATTTAGCCAGACAAACAAATCATACAATCAGGCTTTTTATTTATTTATTTATTTTAAACTTAATTAATAAAGAATGAGACTTTTACACTAATAGCAATCTTTGTCACAAAAATACTTTACAATCATTCAATTTATGATTGTATTATTCCATAATTTATAATCAAGTCTATTTAAATAGGACGGTTTAAAAAATTCAAAAGTAACTAATTTAACATGACGCATGACTAAATTAAAATGTCTAAATATGTAAATTCTTGTGAACCAATTCATCTTTAGCGATAGATCTTAATTTTAGAGGTTTGTATTTTATAATAATTTACAATAAAAATAACTATTAAACTTGACAATCAACTAAAACTATTCACAGATAACTGTTAATAAACGTATACTCAAGATAGTTTGGATATTAATACTCATATAAAAGGTTAATGTAAAATTGTCAGTTTTATTAATTGGTTGAAAAAGTAATTTCCTAGATCGTTAAAATATAATTATGGTTCTTGAGAGCAGTTCCGCCAGTTTTTCCAACCTTGGATCAAACGTCAGTGCGGTACAGTGGTCAAAGCCAGATTAACACGGTGTTGACGCTCTGCGATAAACCAAGGTATCTTCATTTTTGCATATTATTTATAATTTTAACCATAATTAACATTTATATTTTTCAGGCATGTTTTAATTTTACTGAGACCTATTGTATAAGAATAACCAGGCACCCTACTTAGTTGTTAAAAATTTGTAAATAAGTATATTTATCATAACGTCGCGTAGTACTGATAACCAATTTGTGAACAGATTCTTTTATTTTTTAGTTTCCAATTTATTTTAAATCTAAAACATTATAGATTTCGTCACTTTGTAGGCCGACCTATCCCTTTAAAATACAAGTATTTACTTAGTTAAATATTGTTTCCGAGCTGGAATGCGTAACATTTATACGTTACGACTGCTTCAATTCATGAATTATGTGTTGAAACGAGCTTAAACTATATATGACATTCAGACATATTTCTAGTTTCAGTTAACTAAAGAAAGTCGACTGCCTGTTTTTTATGTTTCAACGGATGGTTCACTCCAAGGTCACTGAGTACGGTAGTGAAATGACATAGGTAGCATTATCATGCTGCTAACACGTCGAAGAAACCAACCTTCTGAAGTGAAGAAATAAATTTCTAAAAATAAATGGAATATATTCTTAATATCTTCATAATAAAGACCAGCTAACTGCAATTATATATTGAATTTTTTTCATGGACACCAACCATTGCAAAATGAAATGCACCAATGCACTATTCTTCGATTTTTACTGTGCAAGTATTAATTTGGTCATTAGTGTGATATACAAGAGGATTACCTCCACGCTTTCGATAAGCACTACAATTTATTCCAGGAATCTACAGGGTGCGGCAAAAAACCGACCTATTTTCTTTCGCGCACCGCTCAGCGACAGAACATCTGAGAAAGGTGGGGGTAGGCTTGTTAGAACGCAAATTTTATGCCATTTTAGTAGTATGGAGTAGCGGTCGCTTGAACAACTCTAGTTCCTTATCAAGACGTATTTCAATATTGGTGGTTCAATCATTGCTACTCAGCTGCAGTTTCGTGGATTTTTTCAATCAGGTCAACATTTAGAATTCCGAATCCTAGCACAACTATGCAGTGGGTTACTAACTTAAAATCAACTTGTTTTGAGTTGAAAACGAAGCCAACAGGCCGTCCAAGGTCAGCGCGGACGCCAGAGAACATGGATGGAGTCCTTGCTGCTGTGTGGAAAACAGTCCTCGTCGGCCTGTTAGAAAACAAGCAAGTGATTTGCTCTTGTCTACGCCAGAAGAATTTTGTTAAGATAATTGAACTATGTACACTAAATGCTATTAAGGGATAGTATTCCAAACCCATCACATTGTTGTGGACACCCCGGGAATCGAACCGGTGACATCTTGAACCAGAGTCCAAGACGCCAACCGGTAGGCTAGCGAAATGCCTTGACCATGGCTGACCATTCGGTTTGGCAAATTTTGTGGTTAGATCTTAATCCCCATCCATACCAATTAATTGGCTATTGTTCAGTAATTAAAGCCTACTGACCATGCAAAGCAAAAAATTTTCGACAAGCAAATGATTGATTTAAATGCTGAAAAAGAAATGTTAATGTTTACTGACGAGAAGCACAAAATACGTCCCGATAACGAAAGAGTGTTGTTTGACATGCTTAATGTAATGTAGATTAGGCGACCACTACTCAATGACTACTAAAATGGCATAAAATTTGCTTTAACGTAAGCCCACTCCCACCACCCTCAGACGTCCTGTCGCTGAATTTTACATAAAAGAAAATAGGTCGGTTTTTTTGCCGCACCCTGTATAAGGAGTACAACCACTTAAATAAACCGAATGGTTGCTTGTTGGCATATTTTTTACTCAGAAGGTCCTTTCATTAATTTTTTCAAGCCAATATTTTAAAAACTATTTAACTTTTTTGCTAATTAGATCGCTAAATGAATCGAAATTTTTATAGATCAAATCTATGAACTATTCATGGATGTAATCAGCTAAGTTTTAAATATTTTATTAATAACGCATGCACAACTGTAATATCGTTATTGAAAAATTAAAGTAATAATTAGTAATAAACAAAATTATAATGATAAATTCAATGACAGCCTTTAATTGAAGTCTAACTTCCAAAGCAGATATTTCCGAGCTTTACAAACCGCTGTGCTAATTAGTATAAACCACATCTAATGGGACCTAACCCAACTTGTACAATGGGAAACATAACAACATATTACCTGCACGTGGGGAATAATCTCCCACCCATCCATGGAGTTTGGTGATGACATTAATCGCGTGAACTTTTCTTTAATACAATTTGTGTGTAATTCTTGTAAGAAATTTAATTTTAAAATATTATTTTGTAAACTGGTCCCAATGGGTAAGATGAATTACAATGTATGTTAAATGAAACTGTTGTCTTAATCATATTAATAATTTACAGCAACGCCTGTTAAAATACTTTTTATTATTTTTTTAGTAACACATTGATTTATATAAATTGAAGATATGAGTTTAATATTTGGCTAGTGAGTCGGGCGTAATTATCTATGTTCTAAAATTTACACGAAATGTGTAGATTATTCATTTTTTAATCTGTTGAATTACGTTCGCACCACAGAGACAAAATATGGACCTAAACTGAAAGTGTTTTCAGAAAATATCAAGACGACGTAGAAAAACTAAAGTTTGAAATTTACAGCGTCAATATCTTTTGTTGGACGCTATAACTTTGACCATATCTCCCAGATGGGATATAATATTGTTTCCGGAAGTTATTCCTTTTTGGTTATTTACTAATCCACAAATTTTAAGGACATCTTCTCAATAAAAGTAGGACAGATGAATAAACAAAAAATTATTGTTTTTTACAAATCCACAACACGATAAAATGTTTTATTGCATAAATTATCTAGTAACATTGACCTACGAGTGTTAAAAGACCTAACTAGTGCCCTGCTGCAGAGAAAGTTAAGTGTAACATTTAACGAAAAATATTATTGCTCATATTAGTTTTATTATCCGAATAAAGGGCGCTTTATATATATCAGAAATAAACTAATTACCAAAAAGTAACTGTATATTATAATATTTTTACTGTAAAAAAGTTAAAATTACAAGACGTAGACCTTGTTTACCTCGTGTTAATTCTAAAACAGTGGATATAATGCATTTTTATTTTTTAACTATCTAACATGGAGTGAAAACGGTGGATTTGTTACTTGCCGAAACTTATTTATTGGACCTAAAAAGAAGATGCTGCAGTTCTTACATGAGAAAGTTTTATTATTCTATAGACTACCCGTATTTAGACTATCTTTGAAAATTTGAACAGAACTAGATATTATTTCTAAAATAGTTATAAAAAACACATATAGGGTGATTGATATAAGTCTGATACATAACTGTTTTACTTGAAAGCCGTAAGTGACATTGAAAAAATATGTTAAATGGTAACTCCAGTGCGGTTTCTGTTCTGAATTTCATGCCTATTTGATTTTTTTGAAGTCAAAAATTTTCCTTTTGTGGCGGCCAACACAACAATACGAACCCCCTTTTATAATGCCATTTTTGGCTTCTACACATAATTTTTAAATATTTTTATTCTTATGAATAAAAAGATTTAATATTATGTGTAGAATACTAAACGACATGATTATAGGGAGTTCGCAATTAAAATTTTTAAGTTGGCTGCCATTAGAAAAATGATGGACTTAAAAAAAATTACCATAAAACGCAGAATTACAAGTCCTTTGTATCCTTTGTACCTTTTAACTATTTAACAGCTGGTATTCGTGTATAAATTACCCTGTATACTTCATTCAATCCATGTCATGCTAAATAAAACAAACATCAGTAAAATTAAATTTAAGTCAAAAATTTACCGCCAATTTTACATCATGATCTTACGAGACGTTCTTCGTAAAGTACGGTTTGGTCAAGGACTGTAAAGCAATCAATAGGTTATTGAAAGCTTGCTCTGTTCGCTCATGTAGCCATATTAAAATCTATTGAAACAGCAACAATCGATTTTCCAGATATGACTCCAGTTATGACGCCCAACAAAAGGGGTTTTCGCGGTAAATCTTAAATTTTTATTCATTGATTCACTTTATCTCTTCATAAAGAATCTCGCAAAAGTCGTTTACTTCTAAAGACCGTCAAGAGATAATAAAACGTAATTACAAGAGAGCGTGTTGTTTAAAATAAATAATTTACATGAATATATTAATTTTATAAACAAATACAAATTAATTGCATTGTAGCAGAATAATATTTCTTTGATAAAATATTTTTAAATTGCAGATGACATGCTTAATTTAAGGGTTCTAGTTAAAAATGGTTAGCTAAATTTAATGTACTTGTCTAAGATTACATACTGAGTTGAATAAATTCAGTTTAAATAATTGTATTCTAAATTTTTTACATAAGCAATCAAAATAAATCATTTACATGGATAAAATACTTAAAAACATTCAAAATATGCATTTAAAAAAAATTCTTTTTTTTAATAAAACATTTTAAAATTGCAAATTAATTGCTTAAATCAATAGCTCCAGTGTTTTTTTTTTGTAAAATAAAAAAAAATTATTTTTACTATTGCATACAGAATTCATAGTTAAATAAATTCCCGTTATCATCAATAACATTGCAAAATCATTAATTATATTAAATTGCCTCTCGTTTTGTATTTTGTTTATTTTTATAAAATTTTTAGTTTCAATAGAATAACAAAAATATACACAATTACTTTTCAGCGACCCTGTATATTATGTAAAAATTTAAAAATGATTAACACGGATAACTTTATTATTGTTAGTAAATATTAAAGTATGTTCTGGTAATTGTTCTGCAGCAAACTGACAAGGCTCTCTGGGGTCACTCAGGCAAGGAACTAATCGTTTTACAGAGTAAAAGCAGATATCTCGTAAGGGACACTATGATTCATGCACTGTCAGAATTTTGCCATGATAATTAAATTTATATGCAACATTGTGTTATAATGAGGTTTTATTTATTTATTTATTTATTTTGTATTGACACACCCTTAAAATTAATCTAGTATTCTCCGGAAATGCCGTAAAATTTTCACCCCTAAAAATTAACATTGTAAAAAGTTCAAATTTTTATTTGAACCATTTCCAATAAAGTGTCACATGGCAAAGATTTTAAAGATTCATGTTGGGCGTTCACGATCTGATATCAAATTATTATCCTTATTATTTATTATTATAATTTTTTAGGCGGAAAATACTTTACGCACACAAATGGCCAGCCTGTAGTGTGGGGCTCCCCTAAAAAACGGGTTTACCCACTAAAAAACCTCCTCTACTCTTTAGGATTCTAAACTGGAATTCTTCATCATATTACGTCAGGCTAGGCCTAAACTTGGCTTACGCCCGTGGGGCTCGCTCCTTTCCAGGCGCTCGATCAAGGGATCTGGGTCACTTCGCGGTCCAGGTCGGTTTTCTTTCGCAGGAGGATGCCCCGGGCGAACTGTGATAAACAATCCCAGTTGCCCTCATTCTCCCAAATCTTTTGGCAGACCGAGTCCACCGAAAATGCACAAAAAATTTTTGTGGACTCCAGGCGGGGCCCTTCCCAACGGGGGCAGCAGAAGAGATTTTTTCGTAGAGTTTGGTTTTAAAATATTGACCCACCCTTAATTTAGTATTCTATGGAAATGCCGAATATTTTTTCACCCATAGTAGTTAACATGGTAAAAATGTCAAATCTTTATTTAAACAGTTTAATGTTTGTAAAACTATTTCCAATATAAGTGTCGGATGGCAAAGATTTTAAAGATTTATGTTGGGCGTTCACGATCTGATTGCAAGATTGCCCTTCCAATAACTCCGCTGACTGGGCGGAAAAAGGGTGGAACGTTTTCCGAAATTGCTATATATCCGGTTGAAATTTAGTACAAGTCGAGTACGCCAAGACGAATTAGAAAATGTCGTTTTTGTTTCTTATATAATTCTCCAAAATAAATTTAAGTACCGTTCTTCATAGTGGTTTACCTCTAAGTGTTTGCCTATTTCAAATGTAATTTTAATGGATAGCACAGCAAAAATATAACCCACATATTGGACTCACAATACGGTAAAGGCGTTTGGATAAACATAATAAAATTCAAATTAACTATAGAAAGAAACAAACAGAAACGATTTCCTAGGTGTTATATATATGGTGATTAAATAATTAATATTATTTCAGTTTAACTGAACAATTTTTACAATTTAAACTATTTACTTTAATATATTTCCAAAGAAAAACTAATATTTCGTCAATTACGTAAATAGTGAGATCTCTTCTTGGTGCAAAAGAAATCTCTTTTAGAGAGCTCCATGATGGATGGTCGTCTCTGAAGTGTTGTAAGTTACTAAAACTACAGTAAGAACTGTCAGAGTTTTAACATTATAGCTTAAGATATACCCGCACACATTTTGTCTTTTTATGCTTTATTACTATCATACAATTGTAACAATAATAAAGAACTATGATAATTATGTTAATTCATTATTAATACTAAGTCTCGACAAATGTAGCCTTGAACCTGAAATTTGTCATTTTAAAATCCCTAATATTTCTGATATGCAATCATTCTTTGACAAACGTCTTATAATACAAATAAAATATATTTATACTGATGCCACACTATCCATCTATCTATCGATCTATCTTTATTTTCCAACATCAAGCATTAAGGTAGGTATACACGTGAGAGTTTTTCACTCTCAGAGAGTTTCGTACTCTCAGCAGGTACTCGCAGAGGTGTTTACACAACCAGCGAATTTTCCAAGATTGTTAATCCCAGACAGTTTTCTGCGAGTACTATCAACAGCTGTCTGAGATTTTTATGAGAGTAACTAACTACTCTCCGAGAGTGAAAAACTCTCACGTGTAAACCTACCCTTACACTTTAGAGAGTAATAATTTGGAGTTAGACTATGAACAGAGTGGTACTAATTTGAGTATAAGTAATATACTCAAATTAGTGATATATAAGTGATATAATAATAACTTGTCCCTAAGGTAGTTGCTCGATTCGTTTGATTTCAAACAATGTTACATTATTTTAGTACATTTCCTTAAAAACTGTATATCTAATAATAAGGACGACAAATATTATTGTGTCACCTCTAAAGGTTTTTTATAACTTAGAATCAAATCTAACCTATAACGGTTTATTTTATTGTTTATTTAAATGATCACACGTATGACTGTTTGATCCGTTGTTTATTGTTTATCGTAATTATTACATGTAGTAATTTGTATGCTATAAGTAATTTAACATTGTCATTTACGAATGTAAACTGTGCAGTGTGCAGACACACGGTAACCACCGTGATGGCGGAGGTTATGTCGAGACACACGGTAACCACCGTGATGGCGCAGGTCATGTCGAGACACACGGTAACCACCGTGATGGCGCAGGTCATGTCGAGACACACGGTAACCACCGTGATGGCGCAGGTCATGTCGAGACACACGGTAACCACCGTGATGGCGCAGGTCATGTCGAGACACACGGTAACCACCGTGATGGCGCAGGTCATGTCGAGACACACGGTAACCACCGTGATGGCGCAGGTCATGTCGAGACACACGGTAACCACCGTGATGGCGCAGGTCATGTCGAGACACACGGTAACCACCGTGATGGCGCAGGTCATGTCGAGACACACGGTAACCACCGTGATGGCGCAGGTCATGTCGAGACACACGGTAACCACCGTGATGGCGCAGGTCATGTCGAGACACACGGTAACCACCGTGATGGCGCAGGTCATGTCGAGACACACGGTAACCACCGTGATGGCGCAGGTCATGTCGAGACACACGGTAACCACCGTGATGGCGCAGGTTATGTCGAGATACACGGTAACCACCGTGATGGCGCAGGTCATGTCGAGACACACGGTAACCACCGTGATGGCGCAGGTCATGTCGAGACACACGGTAACCACCGTGATGGCGCAGGTCATGTCGAGACACACGGTAACCACCGTGATGGCGCAGGTCATGTCGAGACACACGGTAACCACCGTGATGGCGCAGGTTATGTCGAGACACACGGTAACCACCGTGATGGCGTAGGTTATGTCGAGACACACGGTAACCACCGTGATGGCGCAGGTTATGTCGAGACACACGGTAACCACCGTGATGGCGCAGGTCATGTCGAGACACACGGTAACCACCGTGATGGCGTAGGTTATGTCGAGACACACGGTAACCACCGTGATGGCGTAGGTTATGTCGAGACACACGGTAACCACCGTGATGGCGCAGGTTATGTCGAGACACACGGTAACCACCGTGATGGCGCAGGTCATGTCGAGACACACGGTAACCACCGTGATGGCGCAGGTCATGTCGAGACACACGGTAACCACCGTGATGGCGCAGGTCATGTCGAGACACACGGTAACCACCGTGATGGCGCAGGTCATGTCGAGACACACGGTAACCACCGTGATGGCGCAGGTCATGTCGAGACACACGGTAACCACCGTGATGGCGCAGGTCATGTCGAGACACACGGTAACCACCGTGATGGCGCAGGTTATGTCGAGACACACGGTAACCACCGTGATGGCGCAGGTCATGTCGAGACACACGGTAACCACCGTGATGGCGCAGGTCATGTCGAGACACACGGTAACCACCGTGATGGCGCAGGTCATGTCGAGACACACGGTAACCACCGTGATGGCGCAGGTCATGTCGAGACACACGGTAACCACCGTGATGGCGCAGGTTATGTCGAGACACACGGTAACCACCGTGATGGCGCAGGTCATGTCGAGACACACGGTAACCACCGTGATGGCGCAGGTCATGTCGAGACACACGGTAACCACCGTGATGGCGCAGGTCATGTCGAGACACACGGTAACCACCGTGATGGCGCAGGTCATGTCGAGACACACGGTAACCACCGTGATGGCGCAGGTCATGTCGAGACACACGGTAACCACCGTGATGGCGCAGGTCATGTCGAGACACACGGTAACCACCGTGATGGCGCAGGTCATGTCGAGACACACGGTAACCACCGTGATGGCGCAGGTCATGTCGAGACACACGGTAACCACCGTGATGGCGCAGGTCATGTCGAGACACACGGTAACCACCGTGATGGCGCAGGTCATGTCGAGACACACGGTAACCACCGTGATGGCGCAGGTCATGTCGAGACACACGGTAACCACCGTGATGGCGCAGGTCATGTCGAGACACACGGTAACCACCGTGATGGCGCAGGTCATGTCGAGACACACGGTAACCACCGTGATGGCGCAGGTCATGTCGAGACACACGGTAACCACCGTGATGGCGCAGGTCATGTCGAGACACACGGTAACCACCGTGATGGCGCAGGTCATGTCGAGACACACGGTAACCACCGTGATGGCGCAGGTCATGTCGAGACACACGGTAACCACCGTGATGGCGCAGGTCATGTCGAGACACACGGTAACCACCGTGATGGCGCAGGTCATGTCGAGACACACGGTAACCACCGTGATGGCGCAGGTCATGTCGAGACACACGGTAACCACCGTGATGGCGCAGGTCATGTCGAGACACACGGTAACCACCGTGATGGCGCAGGTCATGTCGAGACACACGGTAACCACCGTGATGGCGCAGGTCATGTCGAGACACACGGTAACCACCGTGATGGCGCAGGTCATGTCGAGACACACGGTAACCACCGTGATGGCGCAGGTCATGTCGAGACACACGGTAACCACCGTGATGGCGCAGGTCATGTCGAGACACACGGTAACCACCGTGATGGCGCAGGTCATGTCGAGACACACGGTAACCACCGTGATGGCGCAGGTCATGTCGAGACACACGGTAACCACCGTGATGGCGCAGGTTATGTCGAGACACACGGTAACCACCGTGATGGCGCAGGTTATGTCGAGACACACGGTAACCACCGTGATGGCGCAGGTTATGTCGAGACACACGGTAACCACCGTGATGGCGCAGGTTATGTCGAGACACACGGTAACCACCGTGATGGCGCAGGTTATGTCGAGACACACGGTAACCACCGTGATGGCGCAGGTTATGTCGAGATACACGGTAACCACCGTGATGGCGCAGGTTATGTCGAGATACACGGTAACCACCGTGATGGCGCAGGTTATGTCGAGACACACGGTAACCACCGTGATGGCGTAGGTTATGTCGAGACACACGGTAACCACCGTGATGGCGCAGGTTATGTCGAGACACACGGTAACCACCGTGATGGCGTAGGTTATGTCGAGACACACGGTAACCACCGTGATGGCGCAGGTTATGTCGAGACACACGGTAACCACCGTGATGGCGCAGGTCATGTCGAGACACACGGTAACCACCGTGATGGCGCAGGTCATGTCGAGACACACGGTAACCACCGTGATGGCGCAGGTTATGTCGAGACACACGGTAACCACCGTAATGGCGCAGGTTATGTCGAGTTTCAACAGTTTTTATGACCTGTGAACAAATCCACGTGTAACTTTCTTGAAACATAGGCTACTTTACGAAAATAATAGAAAAAATATATTTTTGTCCCTTTGCGCTCTGATGATTGACACATTGAACAGTATCGGCGTTCCAGAGTCCGAATAACAATCGAATACGGATGTTTTGAACGGTGTTTTTAACCACCAACTCGGTACAATAGGTTCTAGCAAGTACTCACGTTCTTTTGGAAACTATCGCAGGTCTGGCATAGGAGCACACATATCCTAATCTATATAGATTGTTATTGGAGCAGAATAATTTCTTTCGTAGGAAATGTTAAAGAGAAAGACTGTTAGATAAAGATGATTAGTTTAACATTTCTTAAATGTACTAATCAAATTAATGCCTGATATAGACCCTTAACTGCAAAGGATCGGTATATTAAATAAGAATGAATTTAGATTTTTCTTAATAAAACGATTCCAATGATAAATAAAATTGAAAAGTGGAAATATAAATACACTGTTTTGAAATTTAATAATTTGTAATAAATAAACGCAAAACAGTGTTATCAAGTGACCGTGTATTAAACCATAGCACGCCAACGTATTGAATTTCACTGTGCCCGCTGTCCCACACTAGCGTTTGATCAATCTCTGATAACCCGGGTAAAAGCTCCCTAGAAACTAAATTTTGTTTAATTTAGATTTTTGAGATGTCTCTCTAATTCTGATTTAAAATTGTAGTACTTTCATGGTCTTTCTTAAATAACCCCAAGATTGTCACATAGTTGTTAATAAATCTGTTCCTGCTTACTCTTTAACTTGACAGGTGATAAATCATTTGTCAGGATGACCATTTCTCAAAGGAGGAATACTTTGTAACTGCCAAAAAATTCAATAATGAAATTATTACCTTTTATAGTTCTAAATATAATTGGAGTTAATGGTGATAATCACTGTAGCAATAGTTTAACACGTGTTAATAAATTAATTTACTTTGTTCCACCAAGGAAACGTATCTCAGGTTGAGATTTCACTCGGGTAGGCTAGATACGAGATTAGCCCCAGCCTGTAATATCCTGCCTGGAGCAATTACACACCGCTAATGCTCTCACCTCACACTCTCTTTTACTGGGCCTATTGCAGACTCACTTCCTCACTAATGAGTTACTTTTCTGCTGTAAAGTGCCTGCACAAAATTGGACTACTTTTTGAAGGTTGTATGTTAATTTCAAACCAAATTAACTGTTAAACAATGGTGATACAAAAAAATGTCAATGGTAAAAGAAATATTTCATTTTTAAAATTAAAAACGTATAGATCCTAATGTAAAGTCCGAATGATTTATTCCTATAAAATATCACTTACCAAACAGGGGGTGCAAAAATACTTTTCATTCTGACCCCTAGCCTTCTTATGCTAACAGAAAATTTATAATGTTTTCAAAGGTAGATTCTTGAGTGTAGTATTAATGTACCCATTTCTATTTCTTTATCTTTATTTCTTATAGGTGATGTTAAACCTTCGTGGAATGCTTTGTACTTTTTCAGGGACATGATAAATAATGGTTTCACGCAAAGGTATACAACAAAACCCAGTAGACTACTCACTTAAAACCTCCCCTTTCACTTTCGGACTCTAGCCTGGGATCGTTAATCAAATACACAAGCACTAGACCTAATTTCTCTTTCGCCCTCTAGGGCTCACGAATAAAGCCAGTAACTATTCCAAAGATCTAGAGAAAAATCCTGTACAAATTCGCCTTCTTGGAACGTAGGACTTTCTGGGACAAGTAAGCCATCCACCATGTTCATGCATACCGAGTCCACTGATAGCACTCCCAAGATTTGTGGCCTTCAAGCGTGGCCGTTTCTAGCGTGGACAACAGACGAATGTGTGTTCCGCGTCATCGGGACCACGCGAGTAATAAATGCAGGATTTTATTTTGCTCTCCCTATATACTAATAATAACTGGTATGGTTGCGTCGTCCTATAATCCAGCTAGTTGGAGGTCACGAATTGTAAATACTCGTATTTATAAGCGATGGCTTATGGATGCGATATTCCCTAGTGGGGCGTTACCAGCACTAGTGAATACTTTTTGATCCATAAAGATCATCCTCATAATTAGACCCATTCGGATATACGAGGTCTAAATTGTGGTTCGGATCCCACGTTAAAATGTAGGTCAAGAAATTCCATTGGCTGTTGTGCTATTTATTAACAGTCCTGTCCAAGGAGAACGTCAGCCTTAGTCAGTAACAAGATCACAAGATCGCGGCACAATCATCCTACACTTATCTCTCATTAATATCTCCGTTTAAATACCCATTATGTAAGGTCGCTGTCTCAAAATAGTGATGTAGTGAACTAAAGACAACCTTAAACCCCGATTACTTTGTACATAAATTGTTGCAATATTAACATTTTTGTGGTAGTTCCATCAAATCACTACGTTTGATGTACAACAACGTACTGTAAATTTTATTGTTTTAAATCACCCAGTCCTGGTGTTTACTAACTGGAACCCAAATAATGGTATTTATAGTACAGTGTAATAGTATTTGTTGGTGTCAACTGGTGTCAACTACTAACATACCTGTTCGAATTCAAATGCTAAACGTTAGTTTTAATTCAGAGCTGGCCTTTTATTATATTTTCAAACTTTACGGTTCGATAACAAATATAACGAGTGCAGGTAGCCGGGAAGGCGTGCGCGCCGGCGATAAGCAACAGCACAGGTTATGTTGAACGTTTATCATGGTTATAACCCGAGGAGAAGTTTTATAACGCGGCCATTCGTTGCATTGTTTGCAAAAGGATATTAATAAAATACAGTTTCATTTTTTATTTTTTTAGGTTTTACGTGTTTAATTTTTTGTATTCATGGACTGATATATCATATGTGTGTAATATTAACATGTTCGTCATTTATGTATCATTGTTTATATAACTAACTAATAATTTGTTAATGAATACACTTGTAATCTCTCGTATCATTATTACTTTTAAATGATATATACAGTGTGATTGAAAAGTCCCGGAACGGTGAAATATATTTTTTACCATTATAGATGAAGTAATTAATTAAACTTGGTACACCAATAATAGCCGAAAATATCTACTCTTTTAAGCTATTATAAATTTGTTTATCCCTTAAGGGGGATGGCCCACGAGGAGTCAGTCAAAATTCTTAAATAGCAGCATAGGTCAAATTTTGTATCAAATTAAAGGTCTCACTTAGCAGAGTACAATGCCGCAAACCAGACTTCAAACGGATGACCGAGACCGAAATGGCAGGCATACAAAGTTTCCATTAAAATCATATGGGTAAAACTTAAAAATGCAATAACTTTCTTAATACTCAACCTTTTGACGTCGGGTTTGTGGCCTATTACTCCAGATGCAAAGACGTTTAAAACTATGTATGATGTGACAAGGACCAAAGCATATTTCTGTAAGATTTCCACGAGGGACATCCCTTAAAGGGAGTGTAAATTAAAACTTCTTTGGCCAATGACTCTATTATGTATAGCATGGCTATGGACTAAGAAAATATTTTTAAAACTTCCTCTTTGGGACATCCATGTGGAGGGTGGTTCAAGGGTAGTATGATAAGCATATGACTAGCTAACCGCATTTTAAAAGGTAATTGTAAAAGCAAACGTTTGCCGCAAACCGCACATCGAAAGGTCAAGTATTTCAAAAATTATTACATTTTGAAGCGTTTAGGTTAAAATTTGATTTTTATTCAAAGTTTGACATGCTGCTTTTTTCGACTCAGGCAACTTTTTGAGATGGGGTTTGCGGCATTAAATTCTACTAATTAAGAGCTTTAATTTGATGTACATAAACCCATTGGTCGAAGAAAGATTTATTTCTGACTCCACGTGGGCCATCCCATCATTTTTAGGCATGTTGCCCACTGGGGATTTCAGGGGACTTTTCTGAGGGAGGTCAGGGGATGGCATAGAACACATTTCAGCAAAAATTCGCTGTCCAAAAATTATTTCATTTTCCAGACATATTTTGGCTTAATTTACTACACTACTTATGTCTGCAGTAGGGACACTACCACTGACTGTACGGCCTGCACTCTCTCTGGGGGCGCCAGCAAACAGGTTGCCAACCCTGATGTCGTTGAGAAGGATGAGCTGCTCAGGTCCGGGGCGGTGTCAAGGTCGCCGGGGACGACGAAGAGCTCTGGTTTGAATGCGAATACCCCTACTAACTCCTCGTAGGCCATCCCTCTTAAGGGATAAAAAAGTTATAATAGCTTAAAAGAGTTGATATTTATGGCTATTATTGGTATAAAAAGTTTCATTACTTCATCTATAATGGTAAAAAATATATTTCACCGTTCCGGGACTTTTCAATCACACTGTATATATATATATATATATATATATATATATATATATATATATATATATATATATATCGTATGGCTCATTTAGCCAGCCACCATGGTTTAAGAATAATAAAATAAATTCTGCGGTGCTGAGCACCTGAGTCAGTATAAGTAACAAATCTAAACATAAAAATAAAAATTAGATCTCTCTTTATAGAGCTAAATCCAGGGCGCTAAGCCATTGCAGCCCAGCTTCACTTGAGCTATGTAGACCGGTCAATCCTTCGGGGAAGGCACTCAGTGGGCACTCTTCGACTATGTGTTCCATAGTTTGATACCATGCTCCGCAGTCGCATGACTGGTCTTGTGTCATTCCCCATTTGTACTTCCAATAATTACTTTTAAATGATGATTTCCCATCAATCATTTTACACAAATTTACTAAGAAAAAACATTTTTATAATACTCCTTGTTCATAGATTAGTTATAAAACATTTGTCAACCATTACAGAATTAGGAAGAATTTCTTGTAATATTATAAACGATTTATCTATTTTAAGGTAAGACACTCCATTAAGAAAAAACTGAAATATTATGTTACTAAAGCGAACGTAAGTTTCACTTCTTTCTTAGTTGGACATTATAATTATTGAATTTGTTGCTTTTTTGTACAATGCTAAATCACTAATGTGCCTTAATTTTGCCATTAAACATAAAGTTGCATGGAAAATATTTAAAAAGAGAGTAAATTTAAATGGTACGTATAATAACTATTAACTAGAACGATGGTTGAAACCCACGATATCGCTGCGATATTTCGGCAGTTCAATGCGCATTTCACCACCAACCAATCCAACTTTCGTTCTGTTATTGAAATTTAAGTAACTTTATCGTTGTTACTCAATAACTATCGAATGACATATCAACAATAAAAATTACAAAAATAAAACCACAAGTTGAATTTTATATGTTTTTCATATTTATTCCCCCATTATAGATATTGGTACAACATTACGAATAAAAAAATCGAAGACATGGAAAATACCGAAAATCCTATTAGTATTTTTAATTGACGTAACGTTTCCACCTCTTTTTATTAACTTAATAAAAACTGACAATTGAAATATGTTTTCACTGTTTATTTTGAACGTATGCCTAACAAATCGTTTGTTTGAACTTTAGCCGTATTTCTGTGTCGAAGTTTAAAGAGGAAGAGTTCGGGAGGAGTAAATCAGAGACAACGGTGGTTTTGTCCCAAGTTATAATGGTCTTAACGTTTGTAGTAGCGACTGTCGTTCTGGTAACTTTCAACCACTTCAGGGACACCTTTAGACCCTTATCCAAACTACAATTTCTTTTAATGTGATTACGACCGATACAGGTGGTCCAGTTTATTTAACAGTCGTTAATGTAATGTAGGTATTTTTCCTTTTAACTACAGAAAATTAATTACATAATAATTAAATAATTATTTTCCTATGCTGACGTTTAAGCAAGGAATACAAAAAAGACTTTGGGCGAAATAATTATGCCAGAGCCAGAAAATCTGTGCATTTTACCAATATAAAAGATGGGGAAGAATAAAGAAATTACAAATCTTAACAACATTATACAACAACTATGTGATTTTCTTGTGAAGGATAATGACCTCATGACTAAACAGGTAATATCACATTAGGTATACCTATATTGTTACAAAATCTATTTCACCAAACCATATCTTTATATTGCTCTTATAAACCGAGTTTGAAATACTTAAAATATGTTTATTCTAAAAAAATAAGTAATATGTTTACCTCTTTTAACGTGGTTAAAATCATGTAGTCATTGTCAATATTACAGTTAACACGAAATATTTTCGCGTGTCGTGGCCGTTTACAGCTCAAACAATTTTAGTGGAACGATGAAGTTACAGGCTACTTTTATTTATTTGATTACCAATTAGAATCCAGTACTGGAGTATGCTAGAGGCCAAGATATTCCGCGTTATGTTTACTTATCAGAGATGAAGAGCTTTTAAACGAGTAAAATTTAAAATAAAATATAGTGATAATACTTTTTGTTGCGGCGTAAAAGGTAAAAGTACGTCTTATTACGTGGCAAATCCTTTTTCAAAACCAGCTAAGCAGCTTATTACTCCTTAAGTATTAAGGGTTAGTATATTTAATTTTAAAACGTTTCAGTGCAATATTTCAATTTCCCGCAGGGAGAGAGAGGGAAAATTCTCCTTAGAGGTGTATAAGCATTGGTGATTCACCCGTGCGCCGTGTATTTTGGGCGTCATCAGCGTCAGTCAGCACAGAATCCTCACTGGACCAAGTCCTCGTAGTGAAATCTATCTCTCATAGGCCATTTATGGGCCAATCTTAGTCTCATACTTGATCAGTATTGTTGTTGCTCGTCTTCTATACAGAGCTTTCTTCAGTATTTAATCAATTTAACTCACGTTCTGTTATTTAGTTAATTAACTTCTAGTGTTTCTCTTCTTCCTGTTTTTCTCGAACATTACATCCGAGTTCGCGTCAAATAAACTTTTTTTGTGGGCCCTTAATTGACTTTGCGTGTGACCTCGAACATCAATATTCAATATAGTGTTCAGTGCATTTTAAGTAACAGCAGCTTCTTCGGGGTCTCGTCACCCGGGAAAGTTGTGTCCATCTCACTCCCGAGCTACACTCACTCCAGAACTAGAGTAAACTCTGGTTAGTGACTCAAAAAACCTTTTGTGGGCCTCTTGATTTATCATTTTTATGATTACGGAAAGCTTTATATTTTTTTACATCTCGTTGGTGTTCTCTACACCATGACGGCCTGCGATTTAGAGCACCTGGTCCTTTGAACTATTACCGTAATGCAATTTAATTATTTACATTCTCTCCAATCCTCTAACATTTCGGGTCACACGATAAAAAATGTTGCTGTTAAATGTTATCCTTTTCTTTCTCTGTTGGGTTTTCCACTTTTTGTAGATTGCTTTTTTGTTAGTTTATTCTTTTCTCCTCGAATTAATCTTTTGTTTCTTCATCCCCTTTGACTTTGTCTGAAGAGTACAACAAGTCTTAAGTCGATAGGGGAGTCGCCGGAAATATTGGATTTTATTTTTTTGGGAATATTTTCTCAGTTTCAATTGTTTCACTTGAATTTAAAGTTCCTCTATATTTTCGATTTGATTGTACATTAGTAAATTTTACTGAATTCTATAATAAAAACAACAGGTAAGTGTTGATAATTGAGCTCTGGTTGGGTAGCGCTTCTTCCACCTCTGTGCAAGTCTTTGTATTGACAATGTGGCCGTCGCATTCCAACCAGAGCACATCGTCGTCCCCGGCGACCTTGACACTGCCCCGGACCTGAGCAACTCATCCTTTTCAACGACATGGTTGGCAACCTGTTTGCCGGCACCCCCAGAGAGAGTGCAGGCCGCACAGTCAGTGGTGGTGTCCCTACTGCAGACATAAGCGATGTAGTGGCCACTCCCCATCGATTTACCTAGATGCATGACCACTCCACACATTTGGTACCATCTATGCATTTTTCTATGCTCCTCTTGGTTTTTGCACCTTGTGTGTGCAAAAACAGGTCAGCACCATCGGTGTAGGCATGAAGTCCTTCTTTTTCTGAAGATATCCAGATTAAACCTAAACTTGAGCTGTAGGATGAGGATGCGGGGCAGGTCCTCATAATGTAAGATTCTTTGTAAGAGCGTTGGTTTGTTGAAATTTCGTACAGCAGTACTGGTTTGGGTCCTTGAGGAGACCAAGAAGTATCCTCGGTGATTATTGCGGAGTGGTACAAGACGCTCACGTTTAATGAACGTAAATGTAGTGTTAGCTAATGTTGAAAGCAGATGTTTCAGGTTAGTTCATTACCAATTTTACCAGACTCATGGCACGGGTGTTTCGGGAATTTCGCGTGTAGGATTACGCCCCTTTCACACATCACGGTTTTGCCCGTACGATTAAAAATCGTACGGCGTACATTCCAATAGAATCTTATGAGACCTTTCACACAGGCACGTTTACAGTTTTTAACCAGCTGACAATTACTTGTACGGTGTTTTGGACGGTTTTTAAATCGTGCGGTTTTTTCCCGCACGGCTAAAAACGTGATGTGTGAAAGGAGCGTTAGGAATACCGAAACCAGTCACTGCGTACGGTTTCGGAATGTACCAGGAGCACACCAACGTTGCATACACCTCCATCGATCTACATTGCGCTTCGAGCTTAGTCCATCAGACGTGAACCTATTGATAATACTTTGCAGAGAAGATATCTGGTAAAAACATTGTAGATTTAGTAAAGCCTCTACGGAATATCTTATAATGTCCCGACTGTAACTGTAATATCGTGCTCCACGGTTTAAAAGACTTCAAGAAACCAAGAAATCTAAAAAGAAAACAAGTTATCATTCGCCCTTGCTTTCGCTCCCCAACACAAACGACTTTATCGCTGAAGCGGCAGATTTAGGGTTGATTATTGGCTCAGTTATTGGTCAATTTCCCGGTCGCAAGTTCCGGTAATAGGTTAACTTTGATTAATAGTCCTGGCTCTAAACGAAGTAACTTATCAGTCACACTGTCTATTAAGTAATAATTTAAAAATGATTAACACGGATAACTTTATCATTGTTAGTAAATATTAAAGTATGTTCTGGTAATTTTTCTGCAACAAACTGATTCTCTGGGGTCACTTAGGCAAGTCACAAATTTTTTTACAGAGTAAAACCATATATCTCGTAAGGGACACTATCATTCATGCACTGTCAGAATTTTGCTATGATAATTAAATTTTTTTGCTACATTGTGTTATAATAAAGTTTTGATGTATTTTTTGTAGAGTTTGTTTTAAAAATATTGACCCACCCTTAAAATTAATTAGTATTCTCCGGAAATGCCGTATATTTTTCAACTCTAAAAATTAACATTGTAAAAAGTTCAAATCTTTATTCGAACCATTTCCAATAAAATGTCATATGGCAAAGATTTTAAAGATTTATGTTGGGCGTTCACGATCTGATTGCAAGATTGCCCTTCCAATAACTCCGCTGACTGAGCGGAAAAAGGGTGGAACGTTTTCCGAAATTACTATATATCCGGTTGCAATTTAGCACAAGTCGAGTACGCCAAGACAAATTAGAAAATTTCGTCTTTTGTTTCTTTTATAATTCTTAAAAATTAATTTAAGAACCGATTTTCATTTAATTTCTCCACCAAGTGTTTGCCTATTTGAAATGTAATTTTTATTTATCGGATGGCACAGCAAAAATATAACTTACAGGTTGGGCTCACAATACGGAAAAAGCGTCTGAATAAACTAACACAATTAAAACTTAATATTGATAGTAACAAACAGAAACATTTTCTTTGTGTTATACATATGGCAATTGAATTATTAGGAAAATTTCAGTTTAACTGAACAATTTTCACAATTTAAACTATTTAATTTAATATATTTCCTAAGAAATACGAATGTTACGTCAATTATTTAAATAGTGAATTATCTTTTTGGTGCAAAAGAAACCTCTTTTAGAGAGCTCCAAGATGGATGGTCGTCTCTGAAGTGTTGTAAGTTACTAAAACTACAGTTAGAACTGTCGGAGTTTTAACATTGTAGCTTAAGATATACCCGCATACATTTTGTCTTTTTATGCTTTATTACTATCATAAATAATTGTACCAACAATAAAGAACTCATAGCGTAAAATATGGAAAATATTTACTATCTTTCAACACTTAGAAACACATTTTCTGCCAACAGAGTAAGATTATTTTTTGACAAATGTATTCTTCAGGAGCAAATAATAACACAGAATATTCGTTAAAACAAAATAATATCATGCAAGGCAAACGATTTAGAACTTTGGTTATTTGTACTTTTTTTATCATGAGGGAACTTGTATGGAAGATTTTAGCTAAGTAAATAGAATGTAAGAAACGTTATTCATTGTTTTATTTGTACCATTTGGTGATTGATTTGTGATTAACATGACCTATAAGTTAATTTAAAATTAAGTTTTTTATTGCAGTATTATAATGAGTAAATGAAATAAAAAAGACTTGTTTTAGTAAAAAAATCGTTTTTATTATTTATAAACGTATTAAAGTTATAGATTTTACAAAATAAATAAACCTTACATTCAAATAGTTTTACCATCGACTGTCAAACGAGAAATGTAAGGGATAAGTCACCAATGGCCACTTCGTTTAGAGCCAGGACTATTAATCAAAGTGAGCCTATTACCGGAAGTTGCGGCCGGGAAATTGACCAATAACCGAGCCAATAATCAACCCGTAAATCTGCCGCTTCAGCGAAAATGTCGTTTGTGTTGGGCGCCGGAAGCAAGGGTGAAGGCTAACTTGTTTACTTTTAGTCTTCTCGGTTTCTTGCAGTCTTTTAAACAGTCGAGTACGATATTACAGTTCGAGTTATGACATATTAAGATATTATATTTATTTTAAGAGGGTTTTACTGAATCTGAGTTATTTTACCAGATATCGTCTCTGCAAAGTATTATCAATAGGTCCACGTCTGACGGACTAAGCTTGAAGCGCAAATAAGCTCGATGGATGTGCCACCCTCAGTAGGCAAAGTTGGTGTGCTACGGTACATCCCGAAACTGTACGCAGCGACTGGTTTCGGTATTCCTAATCATGCAAATGAAATTCCCGAAACACCCATGTCATGAATCTGGTAAAAATTTTAATGAAGTAAACTGAAACATCGGCTATCAACATTAGCTAAAATGCTCCCTCTAGTACTTTTGAGAAACCTCAATACCAACTGGCTGTTAAATATGGGATGGGACCAAACTGAAGCTCTCCTTCGTCCTCATTATTATTAAATTCAATTTGTACTTGATTAGTAGTAGTTCTTTAATTTGTTTTGTTTAGTAAACGTTTTAGTGATGCCTACATAACGTCAGTTCAGGTATATTGTTATAAATAATTTTTACCGGGGATTTATCATACCATGCAGTAATTTATGTATTTATTAGTGTCATTGTCATCAACTTTTTATTTTCTTATATTTTATATTTTTATTTAATTTTATTAAGGTTTTAATAATGTTATTAATTACGTATATTTATGTTCCTGTATACATTTAACAACAACGTGAAGTGTGTGACCGGTAACGGACTCATTTCCATCCACAGACCTGGTGTCTACTTGGGAATTATTTATTTACTATGTTTATGCACACTGTAATTATAAATTTTTTACAAGGAATGAAGTTTATTTAAATTTTATTAACATTATTTTAATACTGGCATTTCTGCCTACTTTTTTTGTTCATTAAATATGAGCGGCTTGTATCACTCCGCAATAGTCACCGAGGAGTATCTCAAGGACAAAGACCAGTACTTCTGTATGAAATGCAACACGCTAACCGACGCTCAAACATACATTATGAGGTTCTGCCCCGCATCCTCATCCTACAGCTCAGGAGGCTTAACACTGGAAATGTTCAGAAAGTGAAGGACTACATGCCTACACCGATGGTGCTGACCTGTTTTTGCACAAGGTGCAAAGACCAAGAAGAGAACAGAAAAATGCATCGAGGGTACCAAATGTATGGAGCGGTCATGCATCAAGGTAAAACGATAGAGAGTGGCCACTACATCGCTTATATCTGCAGTAGGGACACCACCACGGACTGTGCGGCCTGCACTCTCTCTCGGGGTGCCGACAAACAGGTTGCCAACCATGTCGTTGAAAAGGATGAGTTGCTCGGGACCGTGGCGAACTTATTACCCTTTGCAGATTGTTCCGGTGTCAAGGTCACCGGGGACAACGAAGAGCTCTGGTTGGAATGCGACAACAACATTGTTAAAAAAGACGTGCACGGAGGTGTATGGAGTGGTCACGCATCAAGGTAAAACGATGAAGAGTGGCCACTACATAACTTATGTCTGCAGTAGGGACACCACCACTGACTGTGAGGCCTGCACTCTCTCTGGGGGTGCTAACAGGTTGTCAACCCTGATGTCGTTGAGTAGGATGAGTTGCTAGGGCCGGGACGAACTCCCCATCATTTGCAGATTGTTGCGGTGTCAAGATCGCCGGGGACAACGAAGAGCTCTGGTTGGAATGCGACTACCAACTGTCAAAACAAGAACGTGCACAGAAGTGGAAGAAACGCTACCCAACCGGAGCTCAATTAACAACCCTTGTTGTTTTATTATTGAATTTAGTAAAAATTACTAATGTACAAAAAATATAAAAAAAATAATAAGAACCTGAAATACAGTGAAACAATTGAAGCTGACCAAATATCCCCCCAAAAAGAAAATCCAATGGACTTCATCTCCACCCACCCTCCCGAAGACTAAAGATTTTTTACTCTTCAGACGAAGTCGAAGGGCATGATGTAAAGAAAGATGGAAATTGGGGAGAAAGGTAAAAAAGGAAGAAAAGACCCCTACAAAAAGTTTAAAACAACAGAGAAAGAAAAGGAGAACAATTAATATGAAAACTTTTGATCGTGGGACCCAAAATGTTAACGGATTGGAGAGAATGCAATAATTAAATTGTGTAAGGGTAATAGGTTCAAAGAACCAGGTACTCTCAATCGCAGTCCTTCATGGTCTGGAGAACACCAACGAGATGTGAGATAAATAAAAAGCTCGCCGTAATAAAAATAATGATAAATTTTAAGGCACACGAAAGGTTTGTAGAATAACTAACCAGAGTTTACTCCATGTACCGAAGAAGCTGCTGTATCTTAGATGCACTTGACACTGTTTCGAATCTTGATGTTCGAAATCGGTCGCACGCAAAGTCAATTAAGGAACCACTGAAAGTTTTGACGCGAACGCAAATGCGGATGCCCGATAAAAACAGAGAGATGAGAAGCACTAAAAGATACTTCACAGAATAACTTAAAGTGAGTTAAATTAATTAAATACAAAAAAAAAAAACACTGTATATGGTCCGGGTTGAACCATAATTTGACTAGACTATTATTCTTCCCCACCTTTTCTATTGGTAAAATGTACTGGTTCCTGGCTCTCCATCATATATTTCGCCGAAAGCCTTTCTTTATATTCCTTGCCTAAACGTCAGCATAGCAAAACGATTATTTTTAATTTTTAAGTAACTGGTTGTCTGTTAGTTAAAAGAAAAAAACATACCTTGATGGTAAAATAAACTGGACCATCTGTATCAGTCGTAATCACATTAAAAGAAATCGTAGTTTGGATAAGGGACTAAAGGTGTCCCTGAAGTGGTTGAAAGTTACCAGAACGACAGTCGCTACTACAAACGTTAAGACCATTATAACTTGGGACAAAACCACCGTTGACTCTGATTTACTCCTCCCGAACTCTTCCTCTTTAAACTTCCACACAGAAATATTTTAAACTTCAAACAAACGATTTGTTATGTGTATGTTCAAAATAAACAATTTTTGTGAAAATATATTATAATTGTCAGTTTTTATTAAGTTCATAATATTGAACATGTTGAAACATTTTACGTCAATTAAAAAATGGTTTACTGTAGGTATTTTTTTATCTGTACAATTTTTTATCCGTGATATTCTACCAATTTCTATGTAGCATATGAGAAAAATATAAAATTCAACTCTTGGTTTTATGTTTGTTATTTCAATTGATTATACGTCATTCGAAAGTTATCAAGTAACAACGATCAAAGTTACGTAGCTTTAACAGCTAATTTAAATAACAGAACGAAAGTTGGGTTGGATGGTGGTGAAATGCTCATCAGACTTTAGAAATATAGCAGCGATTTCGTGGGTTTCAACCATCTTTCTTGTCAATAGTTTTTATACGTACCATTGAAATTTACATTTACATAGCCTACCCTTTTATGAATAATTTTATGCATCTTTACGATTACTGGAAAAATTAAGGCAAATAAGGTTGATTTAGCATTGTGCACTGTGATAAATAAAAACAATATATTCCATAATTAAAATGACCAACCAAGGAAGAATCTTGTGAAACTTGTGTTGGCCACAATAACGTAATATTTCAGTTTTATCTTAATGGAGTGCCGTACCTTAAAAAAGATAAATCGCTCAGAATATTACAAGAAATTCTTTCTAATTGTGTAATGGTTGATAGATGTTGCGACGATACGAGCCAATCACAATAAATTCACTTATCAAATTAAATTTCACTTTTATATCTTCGTAATGAATATCCACTTATAACTTATTTTCACATTTCACCAAAATATTCTATCAAAACGAATAATTACCAAACAAATAGTTACAATCGTTTATGAAATCCGAAGCACGGAATTTTAACCTATTCAAACACTTTGTTTTGAACAAAAATAAAATGTAAACAAATATATTGACACCTGATTAAACCTCCTGTTAAAAAACACATGGTTGCCTAAAGACAGACTTTTAGGCCCATTCTATACGGACCGATTGTCGGAGGCGGATCTGCTCATGCGAAATCTGCCTTCCGCCGGCCATTCTATACGAGCGGTTAATCGGCGCAACAGTGTTGCCAACCATTCAGTTGAAGTAAAAAATGCAGCATTAAGTAGCATTTATATCTGACCTTGCTAAAATTGTTTCCACTTATATTATCATGCTTTACAAATTATGTAACACAAGAAAATACTCAATTGTGATCAATTAAAATTATAAAATGATTTATAAATAATTATAAAATTACAAAAACATAAATATTGTATAAACACACGACATTACAATTCAAATTAGAAAGGAAAAAGCCTTTTTCCAATTAAGTGATGACGTATTTATGTTTTTTTTATAAATGACTATATGATTTCAATATTTCCAAAATACTAAAAATATTACAAAAGTTAAAATAAAAGGAATAAAAATGGAAAAATGAAAAGGGATAATGTATGGAAACAAACTCCTACGAAACATGTATACTAAAATGCAAGATTGGTCAATATTCGATAATTATTTTTTAGAGAGAACTAAAGGTAGAGATTTCTAAATAATACAATTAACTTTAAGAAAGAAAATAATAGATATAGGTAGGCTTATATACCTATAAATAATTGAAAGGGCCTGATACATTTTGACTAGTATTATGTAACTACTTGACATGACATTTGAACTGTATAACCGTCGGTCGAGGCCTATAGTAAAATCATTTTAACTTATTTTGTCATGTAATCAGTTAATAACCAATTACACTAAAGTAATTACACTAAAGCGGCGGAAGTAGAATATACCGCGTCATAGCGCGTTAAAAATCTGCCCGTATAGAAGCTCCCATTTAAACTCCATTGTTCGGTAAAATATCAGCTGATCGACGCCGACAATCGGCGGCAGACAATCGGTCCGTATAGAATGGGCCTTAGAAACGCCAAATCAGCAAGCGTTTTCTGTACGGTCAAATTAGTTAACCCGGCACATTTTTAAACGAATAATCAGAGGTGAAGAACGCGGCAACAGCTAGCTGGCTCTCCGAACCGAGAGGTAAGAGTTCTAGGCTAACCCCTAACCCTGGTCTTCTTCGGCTCTAGCTGACTACATAGAGCGATAACTGGCTTTTAGCTACTTCGCTACTAGTTTTTCGGCTCCGCCTAGTCTACATTAAATTGCTATAATTTGAATTTTATTTCATCATTTCATCCATTTCATACCATCATCTATTTGTTTTTGTTTGTTTTAATTTGTAAACTTTAAAGTTTTATTTTAAATAAACTAAACGTTTTTAATTGTATTAAAATCTTTTTATTTCATAGGATAATTTTAGTGCCGTAGCAAAGAACCCGCCCTGAGGTAAAAATAGTAAATAAAAAATAATAAAAAATAGTTAAATCCTGTGAAATATCTCAATGTTTTATAACTAATTTATCAACAAGGAGTATTAAAAAAATGTTTTTCTTCGTAAATTTGTCATTTGTAATCTTGACAACTTACTTATTGATGGGAAATCATCATTTAAAATTAATAATTATATGAGAGATAAAACATTTACAAGGGTATTCATTAACAATTATTCGTTAGTTATATAAACAATGACAGATGTTTATCTGTCCTAAACGAATATTAACATGTTCGTTCGTCCTTTGACAAACGAACATCAAAAGAATCAAAATTCATTCTTATTCTAATATTTAATTCTAATATTTAATATATCTTAATTTAATATACCGATTCATTGTAGTTAAGGGTCTATGTCAGGCATTAATTTGATTAGTACATTTTAGAAATGTTGAACTAATCATCTTTATCTTACAGATTTTCTCTTTGACATTGCCTACAGATGAAATTATTCTGCTCCAAAAACCATCTATATAGATTAGGATAGTTGTGCTCCTATCCCAGACCTGCGAAAGTTTCCAAAAGAACGTGCGCACTTGCTAGAACTCATTGTACCAAGTTAGTGGTTAAAAACACCGTTCAAAACATCCGTATTTGATTGTTATTCGGACTTTTGAACGCCGATACTGTTCAATGTGTCAATCATCAGAGCGCAAAGGGACAAAAATAAATTTTTTCTATTAATTGCATAAAGTAGCCTATGTTTCAAGAAAGTAACACGTGGATTTGTAAAAACTTCACAGGTCATAAAAACTGTTAACACTCAACATAACCTGCGCCATCACGGTGGTTACCGTGTGTCTGCACACTGCACAGCTTACATTCGTAAATGGCAATGTTAAATTACTTATAGCGTACAAATTATTACATGTAATTATTACGATAAACAATCAAACAGTAATACGTATAATCATTAAATAAACTTTAAACCGTTATTAGGTCAGTTAAGAATCGTATTAGGGTTAAAAAAAATTATAGAGGTGACTCAATAATATTGGTCGCCCTTAGGATATACAGTATTTAAGAAAGTGTACGAAAATAATTTAACTTGTTTAAAATCAAACAAATCAAGCAACTACCTTAAGCACAAGTTAAAGTTAAAATGTTTGACTGAAATATTCTAATACAGTAGTAAGGCTTCAAATTAATTGATTTCCATGTAATTTCAAAGGTTTATAATAATTAACTTCTCTAATCATTCCATCAGATGTAAAAAACTTAAATAAAAAATCTAAAAAATTTCGTAAAAAATTGAAATTTTTATTTTACTCATTTAAGTCCACTGGAACTGTACTCTTTTTAAATACATAGTTAAATTAAGTTTCGGGGAGGGGCGTCCACGACGTACAAAAGCCATTTTATTGTAAATACGTGTTGTTACATACATAAAAAATTAATAGTTGTACAATATAGGTAAGGAATCACACTAGAAGTAGTAAAATATTCGATTTTTTTAACATCTCTACAATGGTTAGTCACATAATTTTTCGCAAGGACTAAAAATTTTAATAAAATGCCGATTGTCTTTGAAAATTATTCAGAGGAGAGAAGATAACAGTTACTGATAAAAAATAACTTTCTAAAGTTGCTATTTAAGTCTATTGTTTAGAGTTACTAAACTGTTTCAAACAATTAAGTTGCGATTTGACAATGAAATTTTTGTTGCAAATTCGTACTATGACGATGTTTTGTACAATCATTCAATATTTTGAAGATTCAACTATTTTCTGTTTTGAATCCTCTAAAGTCAAACACTATACAAGATGGTATGAGTACCACACATACCGAATTTTAAACGTCATAATCCTAATACTTAAATCATAATTTTGTTTAAGATTACTCCATATCCACTGCAAAGTAAAAAAACGAAACATCGTTGACTAAATGAAATAGCTTATTATTTGGAAACGGATGTTTTAGAGCAACTTATCCTTGTATTTTTATAAATCTTCAGTAAGTGAAGAGCAAATGGGAACATGACACATACAGAAGTGCAAGGGTAATATTTGTAAAGACGTCATTAAGAGTGACATCCCAAAATATCTGGTTCCAATTCCTGGAGAACGAGGGGAACTGTGGAAGGAAATAATTGTTATTTCCTGGTACAGAAAATAAGAAATGATAAAAAATACGTATATAGAAAATGTACTATAGTAGTGGGAAAAAGCCACTTCTAAACCGGAAGTGCCAGCTGCCAGGGCAGCTGCAGGGGTCAGATGGTGTCAGCTGCCAGGGCAGCTGCAGGTTGCAGATGGCGAGAGCATATGCCGTCAATGTGAAGTAGAATTGGGCATGAATTAAAAGTTAGTTTAAAAGTGAAATTCAACTGTGTTAACTAAACTCTAATAGTTGAACAAAAATTAAGAGTTAGTTGAAAACTGAAATTCAACAGGTATAACTGGGGGCCTGGAAAGTATGTCAAGGCCATCCAGAGTAAGTTTTAAAAAAGCCTACCCAACTACCACCAGAAATAGTTGAAATTTAAACTAGTTGGTGATAGTGGGATAATTCATTTGTGCCATGGGAGAGGTGTTTATCGTTTGAAAGTTGGCGATGGAATGAGAAGCGCCGCCTAGGGAGAGGGCTTATAAAATGGCAACCTTCCCCCACTCCTTTAGACCAATAACCGGTCGCCGACTCTATGTGGTAAAAGTGAACCAGACATGGCGGCCGCCATGGATAATTCTAACCTCAAACCTTAGTTTTGCATTGGTGAGCATGCACCACCCCTACTCCTTTACCTTTATTTTATATTTTTAAAACCGAACAGATGTCCGGGCAGCTGCCTCTACGGGCAGGTGTTGGGGCAAGTGTTGGGGGCAGAGATGTTGAAATATTGGGGTGGAGATGGCGATAGCGTTGGTGGTCGGTTGAACTGAATTTGCGAATAAAGTAACTAGGGTTGAACTAAAAGTGCACATAAATTAAAAGTTAGTTGAAAACTGAAATTTAACGGTGTTAACAAAACTCTTAATAGTTGAACAAAATTAAAAGTTAGTTTAAAACTGAAATTTAAATTTATAAATGGGATCTGGAAAGTATGTCAAGGTCATCCAGAGTAAGTTTTAAAAAAGCCTACCCAACTACCACCAGAAATAGTTCTAAGTTGAACTAGTTGGTAATAGTAGGATAGGTTGAAGTAACTTTTGAATTTTATTAGTGAACATACAATTAATGTGCAACAGCAGAGTTTAAACAAGTTGAACTTTTGTGATGAATTACAGAGTTGTAAATGCAAACACCGACGACGATGAGAAGGTAAATGCAGAGTCCCCAGATGATGTATTTGAAAAGCTTGAACAAATGTAACATTTCGAGTTGGTTTTCCTGTTCCATTTCCAATCGTTTAATTTCTAATTTCAATTTATCCTCTTCCATTCTAGTTACGAAGGGAACTTCATCCATCATATCCATCATGATTGTGTTAGTGTTTGAAATTTTAAAACAAGTGATGTTGATAGTTCAGAAGTCAAAGACGGAATGAGAAGTAAAAAGGGAGAAAGTTAAATAAAGAAGTGGTGGGGGGAAAGGATGAATTACAAAGAAGTGGTGGGGGAAAGACGTTGCTCTTCATTATTACCATCAGTAGTGTCAGATGGTGCAGGAGTTAGATTTAGTAAACTGTCTTCGTCTAAACTTTCAACCTTATCACAAATAGGACAATCGTATGTTATTTCCAAATTCATTTTGATGGTTGTAAAATTATCTACAAGTTCTTGTAAAATATTAAAAATGTCTTGTAACTCTTCTTTAGAGTTTATTTCAAAACTAGAATTCATTCGGGCCAATGGAGAGTTGTTCATTGTTGGAGAGTCGGTGATGGAATGAGGATCGGCGCATAGGGAGGGGGCTTATATAATGGTGACCTTGAGCAGGCGTCTAGGGAGGGGGGCTGTCTAGGGAGGGGGCTTTTATATGGGGAACCTTGAGCTTATGATTGAATAAAATGTTTAGTTCTTCTTCTTCGTCTTTTAATTCAATTATTTGAACCGAAGTAGTTGTTTCATCTTCTTCACTTGATGAAGAAAACAATTCACCAGGATTTAAATATTGAACTACAATTCTGAACCATCTTATAGGATATTCGTCAATGATAGAAAGTAAGTTTTGAAACAATTCTTCCATCTCCTCCCTGTCAGTTATTATATGTTCAAACTTGATAAATTTGTTTTCCATGTTGTTAGTTAGAGTGTTGGAAGTGGAATGATTTAATATTATATAAAAATTAGAACTAGTGGTGGGGGAAATCCCAAGGTCATCCAAATGAAGTTTTAAAAAAGAGTGTAAAACTGAAATTACACATTTGATGGTTCTACAGGATCGGAATACCAATCTGATCTGTATTTACATCTTTTTATCATATGTGTACAAAAATCATCTTGATGAGACTTGGTGCGTTGACAATGAGCAAGATCTAGAGGGTGAAATTTGAAACATCTTTGAGGACAACATGTATGAAAATATCTTGATTTGTAAAATTTGAAAGTTCGCAATTCCGGTGGTGGTAGTTGTTTTGTTTTGCATTTGCAATAACAAGATCCGAAGAATTCACATTTAGTACAAGCTAACCCATCCACCATCATTGGTCCTAAATCTGTACACTGTTGTTCACAACAGTAACGAGGTTTGTACTTGTATTTTTGCTCTTCCATGTTGATGCTGCGGAGTCCAGTGAAAGAATAAGAGTGTATAGTGTTGAATAGCGAGTTTTATGTACTATGAAAAGTGGTGGGGCTAATTTCAAGGTCATCCAAACGGAGTTTTAAAAAATTATACCTTACTAATGTAAGGAATGTTGATACTTAAGAAGTTTGTTTCTCTTTGTTTTCTTCAGACTTTTTATCTTTCTCAGCTTTAGCCATAGCAACTAGTTCTTCTATTGATAGCGGATGTACTTCAGGAAATTTCAAAATTAATTTAGCTTGGTATCCTTCTTTAGCTAATACATCTATATCTTTAGTCATTTGTTCAACAGTGTTGTAATCTTTTCCATAGATTTTTCCATCAAGTTGAATCATCATTCTGTACAACATTTTCTTAAATAGGTCTTGTCGTGGTGAGAGCTGAGAAGCAAATGATTATTTATTCAAGTATCACATCCTTTTTATTAACTCACATTCAACACGTGATTCTTTAGTTGTAGTTTTGTTTGTCAAAAGTTATTCAACATTGGTAATATTTTTAGAACTTGATGTTATGTTGACCAGTAGGCGATGAAGAAGTTGTAGGTTGTGTAGAAATAAATATTTCATCATCGCAATATTTTGTTTTAGTGAACATCCTTGTATTAGTAGCACTAACATCAACAGTTAAGTGATAACCACCGGTAAGTAAAACTCGCATTTCGTTGGTTAAATCTTCGAGTTGTTCAAAAGTTGTAATGGTGTTGGTATCGTAAGATGCACACTTGACTTTGAGAGACATATTTAGTTTTTTATATTAAGCAATAGAGTGAGCGAGATGTGTACGGTACGAAAGGTAGTCGTAGACTGATGAACTTCACAAGTAGATTTCTGCTTTTATCATCACACAAAATTGGGTCAAGGTCATTCCGTGGAATTTTTAAAAAAGCAACATATTGTAATGTACAAAGACATTACAATATGTTGCTTTTTATTTTTTTTGTTTTATATCATATTTATTGAGAAACAATTACAAACAAATATTTACAATGTTATGTACAAACTAATCAATAGTAGGTGTTACATGAATTGTAAGTTCAGTAGAGTTATTTCCACTTGGTCCGTGCGAAACCAAATAGAGTGCACCGGGTTGAACTACACGAAGATCTTCATTTTGAAGAAGTTGTACAAAACGTGTAGGTAGGAAGATTTGAAACTTCGGTTCGTCACCAACTGTATACGGTGCCTCGCTCAATGTGCAATTAATAGCATCACCTACTGAAGTTTCCATTTTCTTGATCGTATGAATGATGTAATGTTTTTCTTCTTTTAGTTCAGAACATTTCTTCGTAGGTAGAATTGATGATTTAGAATGAGCGTTGAACTGATCGACCAAATTTTGAAGTAAGTTCTGCGATGTCATCTTGATGTTATTGTTAATTTTCTTGTAAATAAGAATGTCCGTTGGAGATGTTGTCTCTTCGGAGGTTCGAGTAATACTCATGCTGTGTCATGGTAGCGCTCTCACTTTTATAGTCGACACTACCCCCACCACTTTTTTGAAGGAAACTATTCAAGCGGTAGGCATTCTTTAAAGCGCACTGCGACCTTCGATGTTTAAAACTTTTTGATGAAATACAAAGTTCGTTGAAGTAGCATTGGAAATCTTTATCAATTATTGCATTAATTACTTCGTTGCTTGTAAATGATTGTATCCAATTTGCTTTTTCCAATCCTCTTGTGTAGATAATTTTAAACTCTTTGCAATAATGATTCATAATGTGCGGCATCATGTTATAATTAATGAAACCTTCATCCCATCTTAAGTTGTGAAAATGTTTGTTCAACCATTTGTTTGTAACTTTCGCTTTAGTTGTTAGTCTATTAAATGGTACTGGAGGTTTGAACAAATAATGATAAACTACTGATGTGTTCATGTCCAAGATTACTAATTCTTTAATAATAAAATTACCATCATTTCCTCGGAAAGCTTGAAATTCAATTATACCTCTTTTAACTTCCATTATGTGTGGTGCATTAGAAAACGAAACCCGTTTATTCATGATGAAGTCTTATTAACAACTGACTTAAAAATTGAATGAGCCGACGTTTATAACAGACAGGATTGTTCTTCTTCTTTCACTTCTTGTGCCACTTCATCGATATTAAAATTGGTGTGATAGTTGTTTAATTGTCTCCACATTTCAACTTCTTGAGGTATTCTATTAAAGATTGAAGTATCCACGGGACCGTATAAAATTGGAACAAAAGGTTGTTTGTCCAATGTATCGATTAGATAGTCTTTAATTATTGCACTTGAAAATATTAGTTGTTTCAAATATCTGGTGACGGGACCGGTAGTACAACTTAAAATGTAAAATTCTTCTTTAGTAAAATATAATTTAACATTGTGGGTAGTTAAATCTCTGAAGCGAACAATTTGTCCTCCACGATGTTTTACTATATCAACTTCAATATTTGATTCCAATAAACTTAATCTTGTTCTTCTTCCAAATGTGTTGTTACTTAAATAGCACTCCAAAAGATGTAAATGTTTCATGAGAGATTCCCAAGTAGTTTCACTGAAAGTAACCATTTTGTTTCCATGATTTAAAATAACAATTGGTGAATAATCCATTGATTTTAAAATTCCAACTGATATACTTTTTGTCATGCATGAAGAAATTGGGTAGATAATCCGAAGAAATACTTCTGTTAAAATATTGGTTGTAATGTTAACTTCAACCTTCTTCCTTTTTACTTCTTTTTCAGCTTCTTCTTCTTCTCTCTTCTTATGTTTGTTAAACTTTAGGAACTCGTCCATTTCTCGTTCAACTTGTTTTTCTATATCTGAACTATTATCATCCATTAGAGGTGTATTTTCTTCTCCGTTAGTAGAATTCATCTTGCGAATGATGTTTCCCATACGACGGTTGAAGATAGAATGAAGTTTCCACTAATTATTTTCTCGCTTTTATATTTTTCGTAAAATCCTTGAAATTTATACAATTACATAATTGTTTGTTTTCAACTTGTCTTTCACAAATGAAATTCTAACCTCAAAAATTGAAGCAGATAATTCTAACCTCAAAAATTTGCAGTCGTTGTACAATTCTTCTTAAAGTACATTCTTCACAATTCCGGTCACCGGTGTGTAAGTAACTATTTTATCATGTAGAATTAGACAGTATGCCGAAGTTCCATCCGCTACTGGTTCTTCAAATTCCATTTCAATTTTTATATCCACACTTGATGATTTTACCGATTCATTTTGTTTTGAACAATCGATTACAATTATTGGAGCCTTGGAATAATACTGGTCAGGTGATAATAGTGGTGTATTAGTTTTTCCATAATATGACGATTGAAATCTTGCATACATATCGTATAAAATGGAAAAACGTTTTTTGCTGAACATGACATTCAAATTGTCATAGGGAAAGAATTGAGAGTTTAGGAAAACTTTACAATTCTTTATTTTACAGTGATCAAATTGACCAGCATTTGCAGTGATAACATCTTTTCGCTTAGTTTGAAAACCGAGTATTATGTACCTTGCTCGTTCCAAGTAAGTTGATGTCTTGACGGTCCATGTTTGTCGTTCTGTCTGAGGTAGTGTAGGGTATTCATGAAATTCCCAACTTCGGAATGGCATCACAATATCACGGTCAGATTTCAACTTTCTCAATAATAGGATTCTATGTTCATCAGCTAATCTTACATGAGGTACTCTCCAAACAACTTTATCCAACTGTAGTTGCCATTCCATTTTATCTTCCGTAGTTGCAGGGTCTGCAAGTATCAAGTCCTTATTAGTTGAAGATCTGAGTAATACTAATTCTTGTTTGACATTTATTATTACCCGTTTGTAATCTTCAGCGAATCCCAAAAGCAATCGTAAAGGTACATGAAAATCAAAGTGACCGTTGGAAGCCGGTGTTATAGTGTCTTTATCGGGGGCAACCCATCCGGCGGTGACTATTGAATTCTTCTCATGCGGTGTTAATGATGTTAATCCTTTCAATGTCGTTGTTAAACCAACCTTTTTTTGTTGAATCAACCGTCACCCCTGATATTTCATATCTTATTTCATCAAAAAGATATGCCATCGGGTTATTTATAAAAGGAACTGTTGAAGCAGTTTTTCCATCCAATTTTAATACCCGTCCTTCGATGTACAAGTAACATTCACACGGTAAAGTGTAAATATCTTGTTGTTGAATGGGGATCCTTATTTCATCGTTATTGTTTAATTTTGATGAAGTGTAAGGGTTGTGCGTGTGATATTCCTTCTCCCATAGTGTTTCGTCGAACGTTGGTCCTTGAGATATATCCAGGATATCCATCGCTGTTAAGTTTCAATCCAATCTTCTGTAGAAAACGAATGTTTTCCGATGTTAACTCTTCCAATGTCGAGGAGCTACTGAGCTCCCGACTCTTCCGTTGCGGTTTAAATGATAATCCCATGTTGACTTTTATGTTGCTGCTCTGATGTGTATCCGTATAGTAATTGTTTCTCCTCTAAAGTCAACACTATGACCGTCTTGATCCAATATGTTCAGTACGATGTCTGAAATGAAACTGGTGTTTAACGGTAGGTATATCAAGTTTTGTGGCTTCTCAACAATTTTAAAACCGGGAGCTACTGTTGGATAAAATGTATGTAAAATATGTTGATTAACTCCATCTCTATAAGATCCGTGTATAATGTTGCACGTGACATCGATACTATTTACTTTCAATATTGTTACAGTTGAATCACCTGAATGAGTAGTTCCAGGAGTTAAGATTTTCTTTTTTGTATCTGTAAATCCAAGTAAACTGCCAATCGACTGTTCCAAGCTGACATCAATATAATATTTCGAAGTTATTTCTGCTTTTAAAGTATTATTGTTTCCTTTAACGGTGATATTGTCTTCTCCGAGTTGTTTCTGTAATAATTGGTTTATATCATCGATTTCATAAGCTCCAGTAGGAAATGTAATTATTTTCAATTCTGAGTATTTTCCTGCAGCATCCTTAGTTTCATAATAATGTAGTAAATTATTCTTCCCTTCCGTAACATTGGGAATTGAGTTGTAGGTAGTCAAATCAAGTAATGCCGCTTCCCATAATCGTTCCTTGGATAGACGCAATGCTGGGAACAGCGTACTTTTCAATGTGGATGAATTTCCACTCAATGACACTGTATACGATGACATCTTAAAGCTGACTGACACTTTTCGCTAGAAACTCCAAACATAAATGCCCACATATTTCAGTATTGTTAGGTTGTTCTCTTTTGTAATTGTAAAAAATGTTTTTGGAGTTTCGAAAATAATGTTGAAGTTCTTTTGGCGGTGGTAGATTGCCAAAACTGTCAAAGTAGTAAACGGTTTGTCCGAGCTTTTTATAGCATACCCAATGAGTGCCTGGACCATAGGTGGAATCCAAATTTACTATTCCAGTTTCATTTTTCCATATTTTAGTTGGTAATGCATCTTTCATAAAAACTCCTCGAAAGAATGGTATTTTCAAACATTTTACATAATCATTTAACTGATGATTTGTTAAGGCTTTATTTGGAATTATCAATTGACTCTTCTTATTTAGTACACACGGTATGGTCTTAGGTATAAACCTGCTCCGTTTTTTACCATTTGCCAAACAGAAGTCTTCTTTACATTTGCCTTATGAGTTCTACGACGTCCTTTTTTAATGTTTCCACCTCTTTTGGGAGCGCCTTTCTTTGCAGGTCTTCCTCTGCGACGTCTTCCACCACCTAACTTTGCTTTCGTCTTCATGGCTGTAGTTACTGCCCAAGCCGATGCTTTTTCTGCAATACTTGCGTCACTTGATTTTACTCTTTGCCAAGCTTTTTCCGCTAGAATTTTATCTGCTATTGCTCTATTTGTTGAATCTTTATACTTTGAATATGCTATATCGTGTTCCTTGCAAGCTTGATCTAATTTATTAATTCCAGGATCTCCTCTTGCTAAACGCTTTGCCAACTTAGTTCCAGGTCCACAATATTGATAACCTCCGGGCAGATGTAATTCGTATGGTAAAGTGTCTATCGTTCGATTTACAACAGCACCAACTGGAATCCGTCTGAGCAGGGATAATGCAGCTGATGTTATACCACGTCCTCTCTTGCCGCTGTCTTGACAATGACTGAGAGATACGGTCTTCATTATGTTGTCTTATATAACTGGCGTGTTTACTCCACGAGATACTTTACACAAATGAATAACTTGTGCAAAATCTTTTATATTTAAAGACTTAGTTATTCAAATTAATTATATACTGATTTATAATTCTATTTTTAATCCAAGCTTCTCGTTCATCGGGTTGAATCATCACATGACTCGTTGTACTAGCTATATGATTGTGGGTATCAATAAGTAAATTACCCACTATTCTTATTAAACAATCTAAAGTTACAGCATCTTTCGGATGTTGAGGATCTTGTAACTGCATAATACGTTTATCATTACAAGTATATGCGGTTGAATCACTTTTTGATGTTGTTATGACTTGTCCAATAGTAGCAGCATCATTTGAATCTTCACCTGGTAAAATATTAATTATTTTCTTCATCTTTGCATCATATTTGGTCCCAAAGTGTTTATCCCAAGTTATTGTTTGTTTCAATGTAACACAATCATCTTTTTCATAACCAGGATAAATATTTTTTATTCTTCTATTACGACCATCGTATGTATCTAATCTACCACCACTTGCAATTAATGTTTGTACCATAAGAGGTACATCTGAATCTTTTATACCAAATCTTCCATTTGTTATTGTTTTATGTCCTGCATCCCATTCATCATTTTTTCCTTGCATTAAATCAAACTTTTCATTTCCATGTATAAATTTATCTCCCCGCTTTAACACGGCATCTTCATGTTTTACAAAATTTGATGTTTCCTTTTTTAATTCTTTAGATAATTGTTCCATAGTAACAGCATCTTTTGGTTGAGAACCAAACTTTACATTTGTCAATGTTTTACCATGACAATCGATTTTATTAACATCTTGTAAAATACAGTTGTCCTTGATGTGTTTTAGGTTTACAGCATCACCGTCTTCCTTTGGGTATCCAATGTCATTTATAATAAATTTATAAAAAGAATATCCATGTTTAGTTTTTTCCGGTATTATAGAATGTAAATATTCTTTATTAACTGAATCTTTATCATTTTTGGGATTTCCCACGTTGGTTATTCTATAATTTCCAGCATCATATGTTTGTCCATCTTTTAAGTTGTTACCCCATTGCAATTTTAAAGTATTTGAAAGTTCAGATGATAAGTACTCTTTAGTAATTGCATCAGAACCTTCAGTTGGTTTACCAACATTAATTAATCTATGTGATTTAACATCATAAGTATTCTTATGTAATTTCAATGATGTTGAAGTAGCTTCTTTTACTGTCTTTAAATTTGCTCCATCAGTATCTTCTTCTGGATCTTTAACTAATTTTAAACGTTTATTACTTATGTTATAGTCACCTTCAGGTGTTTGCGGTAATCCGCTTCTTTTTCTGTCTTCTCCAACTTGCACTCCTAATGCGGAGTAGCGTCCGAACTTGTCGACGCTCATGTTAGAACTGATACATTATATGCCTGCAACTCTTATATATCCACGGGAAATTATACAATTATGCCGCGATTCCTGAGTTCGTCAATCAGAGCTACCCATTCATTATTTAAACCTGTATGACCAGCTTCCATGGCTTCATGCAATAGTCTCATTCTATCAACCAATTTATTGATATCGTTGTAGTAAATCACATTCGTATTGTATAGATTTTTCATCAATCCTTTACCAGATGTTGAAGTATCTCCTTTACTCTTTTTACCATGTTGTTCAAGAAGTGATAAATCCATAAGTGATAAAGATTTTCTTTTCAGTGGTTGTCTCACCGCTGGTGCAGTACGTAATGTTGGCAATTTTCGTGGAGGAAACAACTTTTTTATAACGATGTTATATTTTGTTGCACGTGAACGATTAATCATTGCATCCTTTGAGTAGTTTCTTTTATGAGCGTTAGTATTTTGTAGAATCTCCTTAAAAACACTTAAATCTTTGGATGAATATCTTAGTGGTATGTTTTTAAAAATTAATTCATATAGTCCTTTTGTTCCTTTATATCTATGCTCACCAATAATGATGTAATCGTCTTGTGTTATTTCAAGCTTTGAATCGCCGATCTTCAATTCATTCCCATCAATTCTTGCTCCGTATACATGTGATCTACTCAAATTTGGGTTTGATTTCATGTCATGTAGCATTTTCATTATATATTTTCTTCCAAGAGGTCCATGTTGTAATATATCGCTACTCAATTGAGTTAAATTTGGAATAGATTGTTCAGCTTCAGGTATTGGCTGTTCTTCTTCCTTTTCAACAATTGGTTCTTCTTCTTTTGTTTCTTCTTGCTCACTAGCACTTGTATATGAATCATCATCATCTTCTTTTTTTAATGCTTGTACTTCTTGTTTAGAAACTGGTAGTAAAACATCTCCTTCATAACGAGGTTTACCAATAGTTTCTGATATTTGTTTTAAAGGTTCCGTAATAGGTTTAAATGTAGTCTCTAGAAATTCTTCTCTTTCACTTAAACCCATCCTCAATGCACGATTCTTCATCCTAATAGAATCACTAAGTAATTTTATTTCTTTCAATAGTTTTTCTTGATTCACCATGTTTACACTGTGAAGTTCAACGTGTAACTAGATGTAGCATCGGTAGTTCAACGCATAAATACAAATTTATCCAACCCTATACGATATCTACCATTTTTAATATCTTCTTCCTTCATAATAACGAGAAAGCTATATTTCTCATTCCATGCTTTGCCACACATCTCTTTAAATTTTTCAAATGACATATCCGCATTTACATGATCATTATATATATGCTTTAAATTTGTTTCATCTTGCTTGAAGATGATCAACATATTTGCATTATCTCTTATAAGTTGTTTTGGAATTTTACTGTATGTTTGACCAATGTAAATGCTATCAATATTATGATGTCTTCCCATAGCAAAATAATTCCTTATTGTGTCATGATTTTCACAAGAAACATCGTCAAATATAAAAATAGAAAATGGTTTTGCTTCATTTGGTTGCATAATTGTTTCACTGGCATTAAACTTGTAAAAATTCACTTCAGGTACACTTGCAAGTACTTTATCCAATAATTGATATTTTGGTTGTTGCAATGATTTTGAAAAAATGTATATATTATTAAAACGCAATCCTTTAGGATTAGTTATAAGGTTAAAAACAACATTAGTTTTTCCACAATTTGAAGGACCAGTTATTAGACATCTTATCGTATTTGGTAGTAATTCACCATGTTTTCCATGATTTAACTTATCATTGTCAACTGTCAATTCATCAATGTTATTGATATTAAATCGGTCTTTTTGTTGTACAATCTCCATCTTGTATAAAGGTTAAACACACAATGAGCTATTAAACAACTATACTAAGTCTTTTGAAGGAATCCAAGAGTCTTCACTTTTATCAAACCCTAACCACCGGACTTTAACCATATCCTTTTTCCTTTGTAAAATCTTCTCGACAAGATATACATCACCAACTGTTGATTTCAACAATTCGTGTCCGTAGAATCCACCTTGAAGTAATTCACCCTTGTTATCCTTTAATAAATAGGTTTCAGGTATAGTTGGTTGCACTTTATAAATTGTAAATACTTCATTAGTCCAATTTGGTAGATATCTTTTACTAAATACACCTTTGTATTTGCTTATACGAACTTTATCGTTGACCTTGAACTTCTTTGGTTGCAATTTTTCCAATTTCGGTGTTGTATTATTTTTAATGCGTTGTAATACAATTTTCGCATTAGCACTGTTTACCTGGATAGGTTTCATTCTGAAGTTAATCCATATCTGTTTAAATGTTCTTCTGATAATGTTGATTTAACCATTAAACAAAAACTGTTTGGTTTGTGCATTTGATACTTGACACTTTTTCTAGCTTCACAATTTTCATCTTCAACAGGAACAAGTGTTGATTCAAAGTCCGCATACACAACTAGAGGAATACGGTACTGATGATGAACCTTTTCAAATGTAACAAATGCTCTGCTTTCCGAAGGTAAAATAATCTTTGCTTCATAATTATTGTTACATAATCTTTTGTGCTCTTGTAACCATTCTCTTGAGTGTAGCCCATCTCGTTTAAAATTGAAACATCTCTTGCAAATTAACTTCCTGTGTCGATCTTTAGAAAGCTGCTTATTAACAAGACGATCAAATTGCTTTATGTACACATAGTGAGACACATCTCCTCGCGTTAGTAGTAGTAAATCCGTATGATCTGGTAGCTCTTCTTTTGCAATACGTAAAGGATACACTTTGTTTGAACTATCTAATGCAAAAACATTGATAGACGTACCGGGATTTTTCTTCTCAAATTTTGATATATCTTTCAGTGATACAGGATAAGTGATTCCTTGAAAATTGTATCTAAATCTTTGATTTTCATATTCTTGGTTAGGTCTATTTATATGAAGTGGTGGTACAAATTTAGCTGTCATTGCATAACGAAAACATTCATTGTCTTCATTTTTAACATTAACACAAGATTTTGTATTTTCAATTCTTTTTGGTAAAGGAATGTAACTAGATCCCATTAGTCCATATCCATGTTTGTGAACTCTTATATCTAATACTTCAATACTTGTAAGACTCCATCCGGATCCTCTTCCTTCGTGTTCCTGAATTTTTGTTAATATTTCTTCTATACAATTCTCTATTATTGAATCAATGTTTGAACTTTCCATAATGGTTCGGTTTTTTGTTATGAATCCTCTTGGTGATAATTCTTCTTGTACATTTATAAACATAGCTTCTAGTAGTAAACCAAATTTTAGAAAGTTTAATCTTTTCAATTCTTCTTTTAGAGTTTTACTTACAATTGGTTTTGCTTCTCTAATAAATTCTTCTAGCTTCAAGTTTTCATTTTGAATCTTATGATGCATTACTACTTTACCGGGTGATGCAAATACTTGTAGATTCGGTAAAGTAGTTGAAGATATTGATGTTATTTCATCTTGTTCATCTTGTTCTTCTTGTTCTTCTTGTTGTTCTTGTTCTTGTTCTTGTTCTTGTTCTTGTTCTTGTTGTTCTTGTTTTTCTTCTGGGTTGTTGTGAATTAGTTCTTTATGACAGTCTAATAGAATTTCATTGTGAAACGATTCCGAACATTTATCGCAACAATACATGTTGAGATGTTTACTCTTCGAAATTTCACCAAGAAATGAAATGGGCTCTCATGTTCCTCCTTTTATAATGGTTCCCCCACCACTATTTCATCTTCTTCACTATCCAAGGAAATCAAACGTTTTAAACAAAAATATTAACCTTCTACAAACTAATTGTTCATTCGTGTTCTTTATTCCCATTGGAGTTTTAGTATATACTTCTTTATATTCAAGCTTTAACGAACTTTCCCCCACCCAACTAATTCTAGTTACTTTTAGGTGGAAATGGCTAGAGCACAGACATTTGGTTAAACTAAATTTGTGCATAAATTAACTAGAGTTGAACTAAAAATTCGCATAAATTAAAAGTTAGTTTAAAACTAAAATTCGACAGTATTAAAAAAAAAAACTCTAACAGTTGAACAAAAATAAACGTTAGTTCAAAACCGAAATTCAACAGTGTTAACCAAATTCTAACAGTCGAACAAATAGGTCAAGGTAATCCAATTTAACGCGAGAACGAGGAATAGAGCACTAAGTAGCATGTTAGTCCATTACCACAAAGTGATCTATTCCTCGCTCTCTATTCTACATCTACTTTTTTGGGTTTACTTATTTATATTAAAATGTTCAAATTTTACTATGTAGAATGTCCATTCTTGCTCTTCAACTCTTCGATTGTTTTTAGCAATTGTAACAAATATTCGTTAGTTTTCACCAAAGTCTTTATTTTGCTACATCCAATTTCAATGGAAGGAATTATAAGTTGTAATTTTATAAGTTCAATCTTTTCTTTCTTGCGAATTTCTCTCTTTATTATGTTGTTCCTTATTTTTGCTGAAGATTTAAACTCCATGTTGTTTCTGCTAAAGCCACAATAATAAAAGTCTCTTCAAACAACCTGCATTTATACACATTCCCCCACCATTTTATAATCCCCACTCCTTTCCCCCTTCTTTATAGGATTTGAAAGGGATAGGGTGTAGAGTGGGGGAAGGATAATTTTGTTATTACACTAGTTGTGCAAGAAAATAGCCGCCAGTGTCCACACCTTGTTCATAGCACTCCATCATAGATTGTGCCCACTGCAACATGCGGTCTCTGTCATTTGGTGTGACAAGGAAAGAATGATTATCACCATACAATATAAAAGAGTCAATTCGTACATAACATCCTGAGTCCAACCATTTATTAGCTTCAGCCATAAACTTTTCTATTGTATCAAATGGAAATTGTGGATCAATTGCTATGACTTTACGTTCTTCACTAAGTTCAACAGTATAATCATCATCGTCCTCATCATCTTCACTTTCACTGTTGTTACTTAAAGTGTCTTCAGATTGTTCAAAAACATCAGAAATTTCGGAGGAATTGAAATTTTCATTCAGATGAGGAGGCATTTTAAAGCAAGAAATATTGTAAACAGGAGAGACGAAATGACAAGAGCGGCGTGTAGAAGAAAAATAAAGGAGTGACCAACGCTTGCTCCGCTTTTATAATAGTATGCAAATGAGGGGTAGGAGCTGACCGTGACCAGTCATCGACCCAAAGGAGTGGGGGGAAGTACTTTTCTTACTACTCGGATGGAAGTAGGTTAGTAGGTCACAAGACTTAGAGTGTTAAAAAATAATGGGGGAGAAACACAACACTATAACGCATTGTGTTTCTCCCCAATTATTATTTAAGCAACAATTTGGAAAAAAAAAAACTATGTGAATTTACTTTCTACGCCCCCACCTTGTAATACCATCCACTTTGTGTCTGAGGAGATAGTCTTTAGAGTCTAACTCATTAACGGATTTCTCTTTGCGCAAGGATTCAATTACTTTAATATTATATTTTTCGCCGTTACAACTTGCCAAAATGTGTTCGTTGTCAATAACACTTTCAAAAAAATAAATACAACCTCTCTTAAGCCTATTTCCTTTCACACCAATAATTTTGGATTGGTATTCAATAGTGGGGGTTTCTGTCAGTTGTGGTTCAGAAAGGTGTTTCACGACATGTACACGGCAAAAACCTTCGTTTTTAACACATTTCTTCCCACAAGCTGATCCTTTCTTAATTCCCCTAGTGAGCACTTCAGGGCAAGTAGTGGGACGGCTAAATGCCCTACGACGCTCTTCTTGTAATAATTGAAATTGCTCTGAAGGAGCAGGCTTAGGAGCAGGTTTGGGAGTAGGCTTAGTGGATTTAGTTTTATGATAGGTGTGGTCTTCAGGCATAGTAAGTGGTGGGGTAGGAGGCAATGGTGACAGTGGAATGACAGGTGTACTAAGACAATGAAGCAAAGTTTCAAATGAAGGGGTATTAGAACGGGGAGCTGGCTTCTGTGGTGGCGGCATGATGGTTGATGGCGGTGTGGAGTCGTTTGAAAGCGAAGTAGAAGGCGAAGGCGGTGAAAAAATGCTTCGAAGTTTAGAAGTCTTGGTAGGCGGAAGAATAGTGCCAGAAGTTGAAGGTTGGGATCCAAGTTGCTTCTTGTACCAGTCAGGAGGATTTTTCAGACGAAGAGTTTTCTTAGGTGCAGTAACAACCGTAGTAGAAGTTGAAGTAGAAGTAGAAGTTGAAGTAGAAGTTGTAGTTGGCAGAGATGACATGGTTGTGGCTCCAAGTTCGCAGCGTAACGTCTGGAATCAGAATGAAATGTTAGCCGCAGTCGGTGCGTCTTTTATAACAATATGCAAATGAGAGGGGTAGCAGCTGGCCGAGACTGATTATTGACCTGGGAGGTGGGGGGAAAAGGGGAAAGAGAAGGTATTTATTTCAAATAATTCGCATAACTTTTGACTAAAATAAGATAACCAAATTCTTCTTTTACTAAAATGTTTCTCTTACATAGACCTTTTCAATGATGTATCGCTTGTCCAAATCCGTCAATCCATTATCAAGTTATAGCCATTTTAATTTTTCAGGTCATGACCGGTCATTCACCCGGAGTAGTGGGGGAAGGAGTGGGGGTAGGAGTGGGGGAAGGGGGGGGAAGGGGGGGGTGCTCCATTTTTTCGGGGGGGGGGGTCATTGACCCTTCCAAAAGTGGGTCAAGGTCATTCAAGATTTATAATGATCCAAGGTGATGGAAACAGTAATACTGTTCCCACCACCCTGTTTGCCTAGCGGTTCCCACTCCCAACCCACTAGTTACGTTCTGCAAGGGAGGTCCCTGGGCCGTCCGCATCAAAGCGTAACTTCCCGTCCGCATCAAAGCGTAACCATTAATTTCAGGGAAACTGGAACAGTTAATGCAGAAACGCAACTCTAACCCCACCCAAACTAATCCCACCCATCATATTCCTAAACAAAATGCAAAAAAAGTCCGGCTTGCGGATGTCCCACCCATTTTAAATGAAGTTCAACTGAACTTCTGAATTTACAGTTAATCTACCCCCTAACATCTAGCTGTAAGGCAAAACAAATGCACAAAACAAACATAAATTATTAGTACCAACACATCATTATTAAAAACCAAATAATTCAACACAACCAAATACCATCATTATTCTTAAAATTAATACACCTTAATGCTAAACACCTCTTAAAATTAATACACCTTAATGCTAAACCCAACTTATAACTAACATCGCAATGCGCAAATTATTTCTTAAATTAAATACAACTTAAAACTAAACACACACACACACACATACCACATTGCATTAAAAAACGCAACGTAGTAGAAGAAGTTCAAATATATATAGGCCTACTATATATTTGAAACCTCTTGCTGAGTCGCCAACAACCTTTCGCTATGAAAGTTTGTTGACGACTGACGCTAAGATCAGGCTCGTATTGCTCCTCGGATTCTCGAGTAGTGGGGGAAGTTGTTTCACTCCAGTACAGTGTTCAATCCAGTCCAGTTCGCAGCAGTATAAAAGGAAGGCGAAGGAGTGGGGAGCGGCGCATAGGCAGCGACGCAAAACCAAGGTTTGAGGTTAGAATTATCCATGCGAAGTAGCGCTAAAGTGAGTAATACAGGACTAGGCGCATGCGCAATAGCATAGTCACTCTTCCGATCCAAAGTACTTGTTGCATGCACATAGGTTTGAGGTTAGAATTATCGTCGGCAACCGACGATGACCAGGTGACCGGTCATTGGCCTGAAGGAGTGGGGGAAGGAGTGGGGGAAGGGGTGGTAGGGGAAGGGGGGGGGTGCTCCATTTTTTCGGGGGGGGAGGGGGGAGGGGGGAGGGGGGGGAGGGGGGGGGCTCCATTTTTTCGGGGGGGGAGGGGGGGGGTCATTGACCTTTCCGGTCATTGCCCCAAAGCCCCCTACTTCTCTTGCCATCTGTCCGCCAGCTGCCCGGAGTAATTGGCGCTATAAAACCAGGTAGTTGGTCGGCATCTGCCGGCATTTGGCTAGGGTTATTACTGCCTCTATAAAAGCGGATAGTTTATCGCGTCACAAACATTCATTACCTTGCATCCTCGCAGTGATCACCTCTCATTAGTTTTTATTTTATGACTACTTCATTACTTCTAACATGCAATTTAGCATTCATCAGCATGTGGCTTCCTAGCCACTTCATTAAATGAGTCTAGTTAATTCTAACCTCAAATATTACTACTATAGTGTTCTGTTTCAATATCCTTTACACTTCATTTTATACCTCCGTCTTCTTTTAACTTCTGAATGTAACACATTAGCTATAATGGTTGCACAATGTTTAAGGTTAAAACTTTTGCGAACACAACATATATTACGAAGTACTTCTAAATCTTCAATTTCAAAGTGTAGAACTAATTTAAATAGAGTTAGGAAGAAATACAGTTTTAACCCGTTATATTCCTCTACAACTTCGCAGGTTAACGTTGATGATAGTGTTATTCACGACATTTTACGTTCTATGTTATGCTTCCACAACTTTGAACTTATTACTCCTATCGACTGTGTTCAACAGGTTTTCCTATTTTACTCCTACCATTCCTTATATAAATGCGCTCACCACAATTCCTACTTCATTATCCTCTATTCTCTTCGGCTAAGCTAAAATTTGAGGTTAGAATTATCCATGGCGGCCGCCATGTCTGGTTCACTTTTACCACATAGAGTCGGCGACCGGTTATTGGTCTAAAGGAGTGGGGGGAGGTTGCCATTTTATAAGCCCTCTCCCTAGGCGGCGCTTCTCATTCCATCGCCAACTTTCAAACGATAAACACCTCTCCCATGGCACAAATGAATTATCCCACTATCACCAACTAGTTTAAATTTCAACTATTTCTGGTGGTAGTTGGGTAGGCTTTTTTAAAACTTACTCTGGATGGCCTTGACATACTTTCCAGGCCCCCAGTTATACCTGTTGAATTTCAGTTTTCAACTAACTCTTAATTTTTGTTCAACTATTAGAGTTTAGTTAACACAGTTGAATTTCACTTTTAAACTAACTTTTACTTCATGCCCAATTCTACTTCACATTCACGGCATATGCTCTCGCCATCTGCACCCTGCAGCTGCCCTGGCAGCTGACACCATCTGACCCCTGCAGCTGCCCTGGCAGCTGGCACTTCCGGTTTAGAAGTGGCTTTTTCCCACTACTTACTATGATCATTTGTGGAATATAGGTCTATCATGGTTCATAGTGTAGGGATTTGTTTTTATTAAGAACAAATTTGCCGATTGGTGGGTGTATCCCGTCAGGTGCTTTTGCCGGCATGTACAGTCTGATTTTCCATTAGGAGAAAACATTTTAAGGGCTCGGTGCTTAGGCCTATGTTAAAAACTATGAATTTATAAGAAAGCAGTATTACTATTTTATACGTATAATTCTATAAACAAAGTCTTTAAGTTATATAATAATATTTGTAGGGTATGACGATGCTAATACACCCATCGTTATATGGGTATTATGGCAGATTTCAAATTTTTTTACGAGTTTACAAAATTCTCAATTTGATATTTTTAGTGAAATTTACATCAGCTTTCTCTTTTTTATAGTTTATCACTTGCATCTTTGAAGTAACTTTGTAAAAAATTACAGTACTTGGAAAATCAAATATGTTATTCAATAACACTGGACATTTCCCCAAAATTATGAGTTATATACAGTAATAATAAAGTTCAGGTTGAAATAATAAAACGTCTTCCAACACTACTCGATATATTTACACTTATACTGTAAATGTTTACAGACGGTAAATATATATATAAAAGATCTTATAATGGCGATCGATTTCGACCAGTCACACCGGTCATCATCAGGCCCAATCAGAGTCTCTGATTGGGCCTGATGATGACCGGTGTGACTGGTCGAAATCGATCGCCATTATAAGATCTTTTATATATATTTACCGTCTGTAAACATTTACAGTATAAGTGTAAATATATCGAGTAGTGTTGGAAGACGTTTTATTATTTCAACCTGAATATCATTACCAGCACGTATAATGCTAATCAAGAAGTTATTTAATAATAAAGGTCTCCTTAAAAGGAAAACTAAATATTGATATATGATTGGTAAATAAATAACTACATGATTAATTTTTCTAATGTTAAATAATGTTTTTAATGTTTAATCATAATTAATATATCATTTATTTGAGCTCTTCTTGTTAGACTTCTATATTACGTTAAAAATAAATTTTGAGACTTACAATTACTCACAGATTTGCTTTCTTCTGTAATAGGACTGTGTGTACTTAATAACATATTTTTAGTTTGAATTGGTTTTTTAAATTACATTAATCTTGGCGTATTTAAGTTTTTAAAATTAGTTTTAAAAAATATATAAATTTTACTGATCTCCAGTTTCATTATCTTTTACTTTTAACAATGTGGTTCTTGATCATTTTACCAATTTTTCTATTCAATCTATTTATGATTCGGTCACTCAAAATTAAGCAAACATATGCTTTTATCTTGTTGACTTCTTTAAATCTTTCCCCAATAAGGGGGTATATAGCAGTATGTATACGATGCCGATTTTTTTGTAATCTACAATTAATACAATTGGAGATATCTGGTCTTTATATTGAAGACTCAGCAAATTTTTTTATATATATATTCAAGAAAAGTTCATGCGATTAATGTAAATCACTAAACTCCTTGGATGGGTGGGAGATTATTCCCCACGTGCAGGTAATATGTTTCCCATTGTACAAGTTGGGTTGGGTCCCATTAGACGTGGTTTATACTAATTAGCACAGCGGTTTGTAAAGCTCGAAATATCTGCTTTGCAAGTTAGACTTCAATTAAAGGCTGTCATGGAATTACTTATTATAATTTTTTTATAACTAATTATTACTTAAATTTTTTATAACGACATTACAGTTGTGCATACATTATTGATAAAATATTTCAAACTTAGCTGATTAAATCCGTGAATAGTTCATAGATTTGATCTATAAAAATTGCGACTCATTTTTCTATTTAGCAAAAAATTAAATAGTTTTTAAAATATTAGCTTGAAAAAATTAAAGAAAGGACCTTCTGAGTAAAAGGTATTCCATCAAGCAGCCATTCGGATGATTCATGTGGTTTTACTCCTTACAGATTCCTGGAATAAATTGTAGTACTTATCGAAAGCTTGGAGATAATCCTGTTATATATCACACTGCTGACCAAATTAATACTTGGACTGTGAGAATCGAGGAATAGTGCATTGGTGCATTACATTTTGTAATAATCGGTGTCCGTAAATAAAACAAATATACACTTGGAGTTAGCTGGTGTTTATTGTGAAGATGCAAATGATATTTTCAAATTATTTTAGAAAACTTATTTCTTCACTTCAGGAGTTAAGTTGACTTCGACGTGTTAGCAGCATGTTAATGCAACCTATTTTATTTTTCTACTGTACTCAGTGACCTTGGAGTGAATCATCCGTTGAATTATCAATAACATACAAACAATTAAGTTATTTTTATAACATATAAACATATAAGTCAATGTTTCATAGTTAATTGAAACTATTACCATGCCTGTATGTCATTGGTATTTTTTATGCTCCTTTCAATACAAAATATATTAATCAAACCAATGCCTTTTTCAACTGATGTAGTAGATTTATAATAATTATGATGAGAAATGCTACTAGGGAAACGGAAACGACAAAACATGAAGAACCGGAACGTTAATAGTTAGTCCCAGTGCCACTAGTAGCGCTGGCAAGCAATTGTTGCCAGTTTACGCAACAAAACGCGCCACAAAGTCGCTCGTATAGAATGTGCTGTTAGAATCTCATGTATCCAGTCGAACGCGTTTTTGTGTCGCGTCCGAACAGCGTGACAAAGTCGCTCGTATAGACGGGTTCTTAGGCTAAACAAATCGTTTGAAGTTTAACCGTATTTTTGAGTCGAAGTTTAAAGAGGAAGAAATCGGAAGGAGTAAATCAGAGACAACGGTGGTTTTGTCCCAAGTTATAATGGTCTTAACGTTTTTAGTAGCGACTGTCGTTCTGGTAACTTTTAACCACTTCAGGGACACCTTTAGTCCCTTATCCAAACTACAATTTCTTTTAACGTGAT